>JAKTSQ010000063.1:0-31813 GCA_030580295.1 Yamadazyma sp. yHKS699
CCCCTCCCCGGCGCTGGACACCCTTTCCCTACACGGCCCTCCTCCGACCTCCGATCCCCCAGCCCAAGCCCGTCCACCCCCCCACGCCCGTCCACCCCGCCCATCAGTCTGTCCACTCCCCGTCACTTCCCCCCCTCCCCCCAAAAAAGAGCCCCAACTTGAAAAATCACTCGTCCAGCTACCATCTAAGCTCCAGCTCCTCAGTGGCAGTAACTACTGCTGCCAGCCACAGCTTGAGCCGAAGCAAGCCAAAACTCACCATGGTGCCGGGCTCTGCCGTCCCACAACCTTCTGTGAGACACTCCAAGTCTTTGGGCCACCTTCTTCATTCAAAGCCTCCCCAAACCTCCAAAAAGCATCCTACCAAGTACAGAGAGGATCTAATCAAGAGCGAGTGTACTTGTAAGGGCTGCAAAAACGACAAGACGTCTTCTTCAAAACATTCCCATCCCCACCACCACGTCAATAATAGTGATACCAATTCCATTGATTCTGTCGACAACTTTGCCAATAACATCTTGGACTTTGTCTACAACAAACGAGAAGTCAAATGGAACATCTAGGTCCTTGCTCAGTTCATTTCATCGATCAGTTCATTTCATCTATTCATCATCACCTATTCATCATCACCATTATCACCATTATCACCTATTCCATCATCATTCATCCCATCACTCACTCACTCATACCATCATTGCATACTCAGTCATTTTCGGGTGTTACGGTTAGCTAGTTATTTCATGTCTTTACAATGTCTCTATTTACAGCTCTATTTACAGTCTTAGTCTATGATTGGTACTTCCGGTAGATGGCGGCCAATGTCCGGTTGAATTCCGACTTCTCGTCCGGGTAATCCAACAAGTAGCTCAATGCATCCAACTTGCCAAAGTTACCCACATCTACATGCTTCAAAATCTTCTTGCTGATTTCCTGTTTGGCCAACGCAATTTTGTCCTGGTTAATGGTAATGATTTCCTCTACTGGAATCTTCACTTTTGTGATCTTTTGGCTGATGGACAACTGATAAGTCTTGCTGGTGGTCTTGATGGGCAATGGGAATTGAAACACCTTACTCTGCATCTGTTCAATCACCAACTCCTCCTTTTTGTACCCAATCTGCAAAATCGGGTACTTATCGTATCTGGTCCACATATTGATAAAGTTGACCAAATCAATATTGTACTCGTCCAAGTAAAACTTCCACAACTCCATTGTCTTGATGCTCTTGTACTTATACGCATCAATGATCCTCTTGAAACTATTGGCGAACGGTCCAAAGTTGTCGGGGTCATCGGGGCTCAACATATTGCCAATCATTCTCAAAATCAAGATCCCTTTCTCGTACACCTGGTGGTTGAATAAATAGCTAGTGGTAACACTATTATCCACCACCAATTGGTTCATAAACTTATGGATGTTGACGTCTCCTGACTTGACGACTCTCCCGGCCATTTTCACAAACTCCTCCACCATATCATACAGCCTATCCACCAACGACACGAAATAGTTGCCAAAAAACGTCGCAAATGATTCGTTGAGCCATAAGTACTTCCAATCGTCAAAAGACACAAGGTTTCCAATCCACTGGTGCACCATTTCGTGGCTAATCAACTGTTCTGTCTGGAGGTAATCGTCTTTGAACAAATGGTCCTGCATCACAGTGATGGCACCCCAGTTTTCCATGGCTCCTTCCGTCAAGTATGGAATCGCTACAATGTCCAATTTGTCCAACGGAAACTCACCGAAATGTGACGTTAAAACTGGAAACAACTTCTCACAGATGGCCAACACTCCTGCTGCCTTGACAACAAACTCCTTGAGGCAGTACACCCGGAGTGGGAGCGTCTGACTTTGCACCACTTCAAGATCGCCAATTGTCAAACAGAAATTGGACGAGACCATCGGAGGAGTGGGTTTGAATGTGGTGACCTTAAACTCGCCTTCTACCGTCTCCTTGTCCACGGCGTTGTTGCTGATGACACAAAACCGTTTGGGGGCCTTGACTTGGAGCTCCACCGGCACTTTGAAGTGCAACTCATCGATATTGGGGTAAATCATCCGGCTGAAAATCGGCTGCGTTTGACTGGTCATCACCACTCGTTCGTCCACGTCGAACTTGAACAATCCCTTGGTTTGTTCGAACGAGTTCAACGTCTTCATACTGCCGAAATAGGCGATTTTGACCACACACCCGGCGGCACCGCCGTCCAATGGCATTTCCACCGTTTGGTTCTGTCTGTCCACCACCACGTCCGTCTTTTCCCCGTCCACAGACGCGTGGAGCACCACCAAATTGGCGCAGTTCAACACGAGCGAGCCGCCGGTGCCGTTCCAGTGGGGGTTGCTGGCCAATTTAAACGACACTTGGCCCTGAAAGTTGGGCTTGGTGTCGCTGATGTCTAACACGATATTGTAGGACTGGGGGAGGTACGCGTTCTGCACCACCAACGAGCTCATGTTTGTTTGTGTTTGTGGTTTGTGTTTGTGGTTTGTGTTTGTGGCTGTCTTGTGGCTGTCTTGTGCCTTTGCTGTACCTTTGTCCCGTCGCTGGCCTAACCTCTTCTCAAAATATTCTCATTTTTCCCCAACAATTCTATACGAAAAATTACTCATCACCTATAAATACCACACACATCCCATTCTCCTGTGAATTGACCAACCCCATGTCTGCAGAAGAGCTCAATCTCGACTTGGTCCGCCGAGGAACCATCAAAATCGACTGTTCCGGCGCCTACATCGCCAACGACGACGTATTGGCCATATCCGACGAATCCACCTCCAATTGCAACACATCTTCTCCCACGCCGTCCCCCGACAACAGCGACCCCGAATCCGAGGAGCCGGAGAAGAAAGGCGGCATAGAAATCGACTATGGTGTGCCCAAAAATATCACCTTGCCCCAACACAACTCCGAAATCATTCACATCTCTGTGGATATAGGCGGCACGCTAACCAAACTCGTGTATTTCACCAAGAGCCCCACCAGCATGGACGAAAGTGGGGACGGAGTGGCCACCGGCGGCGGGAAGTTGCACTTCAAAGACTTTCAGACCGAGAACTTCAAAACTGAGGTGTTGTCGTTCATGGTGAAGTTGGTGAAGCGGTCGTTTAACAAGGAGAAAAACTTGCCTCCTATTACATACATCATGGCCACAGGCGGCGGTGCTCACAAGTTCCAGAGCGTTATGGTCAACAAGTTCCGCAAATTGCAATTGCCCGTGAAAATTGTCGCTAAAGATGAGATGGAGTGTTTAATAAAGGGATTGGACTGGCTTATCACCAAGATCCCCAACGAAATCTTCATCTATGACTTGGAAGATAACCACACCAAGTTCATTTCGTCTCCATACACCCACGATAATCAGATATATCCGTATTTGTTGGTGAACATAGGCAGCGGGGTGTCGATGATCAAAGTCACGGGTCCCGGCCCCAATGGGTTCGAAAGAATCGGCGGGTCGTCCTTGGGAGGTGGAACATTGTGGGGGTTGTTGTCGTTGCTCACGGATGCCAAAGATTATAACGAAATGTTGGAAATGGCATCCAGAGGAGACAATGAGAACATCGATTTGTTGGTGGGGGATATTTACGGCACAAACTATAATAAGATCGGGTTGAAAGCCAACCATATTGCATCATCGTTTGCAAAGGTGTTCAAGAAATTGCGGTTCAACTCCAATGCCGTGGATATGTCACCTGCTAAGAAGTTGTCACAGTTCAAAGGAGAGGATATAGCAAGATCTTTATTGTATCTGATATCCAATAATATTGGACAGATCAGCTACCTCCAGGCGTGTCGGTTCAATTTGAAGCGAATTTACTTCGGAGGCAGTTACATTTCGGGGCATATGCAGACCATACACACGTTAAGTTATGCGGTTAATTTCTGGTCCAAGGGTGACATGAACAGTTACTTTTTGAGACACGAAGGGTATCTTGGGTCGGTGGGGGCATTTATTATGGGGCCTGGTGCTGTTAATGAGTGAAGATTGTCTATTGGCACGCTGCTATTTATTTATTGTCTATTGACTAGCATAATATTATGGAATAATTAATTCTCAATGGCTGCAAATTAGTACCGGTACCGAAAATCACGGTTATCTATATCAGTGGCATCCTCTATACCACCCTCACTACTTCCTTCTGTATATAAAGCGTCTCGTCGGCAGTTTTCCCTCCAGCAAAGCCACATGTACACCAAAGTGAACGATATAGTAAGAAAATAAGCCCCAAATATTGCAGCCACTCCGTACCCATAAGTCGGGGCCTGAGAGTCCAAGAAGAACTGCGGCGCAACCAAGTTGCTGACTGCATATGTGGCAAAGTAGATGGAGTTGGCAGTGATCCTCCTGGTAAACCCTCCATGATTACTGCTTATCATGTTCAATGAGATGATATAAGGCCCCAAATAAAAAAAACTGAAGTACAACGACAAAAGCCGGCTCAAGTGTCTGTCCTGTGGAAGCTTGTAGAGACATCCGGTGCCAACGAAAGCCGGAAGCAAGAATAAACAAAGAAGCTTGCCCTTGAAGTGGTGTTGCGGGTACCGTTTCTCCAACATGTACAACAACCCGTTAGAAGAGTACACACTGACGGTTTGCATGAGTCCACCGGGCATGTCGAGCAACGTGGTAGCCCGGTTAGACCATTTCTGGTGACCGTTGCCCGTTCCCAACCCCGAAATAATCAAATGGCTGAAATTGGTGAGGCCTCCATTGGGAATAGACATGAACAACTGAATCAACACCATTACCCATACTTTGGGGTCCCTGAGTGTCTGCACCAACTGGTACCGTTTGAAAGTGGTGTTTTTGAGCCCTGCCTGGTTTTTCAGCACCCTGTCCATCACTATGGCTTTCTCCCGCTTACTTAAAAACCGGGCCGTTGCAGGAGAGTCTGGCAACACCATAAACTCCAAAACCCCGTACACCACCGAAATCGACCCCAAGATCCAGAGAAAGTACCGCCACGGCTTGTGAACCTCGTCGTCAATGCCGCCCACCGCGTACCCAAGGGGCCCTGTGATCAAACCGCTCAATCCCGTGTAAAATAACCCCATTCTTAAAGACTGTTCTGAACCCGACCCTTTTTGGTGTTCTCCACCACTACTGTACCACAAACTGATGATGATAAGGTTGATGGGGACAATGGGGGCCTCGAGAACCCCTAAAAGGACCCGTACTGTTACCATTGTGGTGAAATTCTGAGCAAATCCTCCAGCAATTATTACACAACCCCAGACCATGAAACAAGTGCCGGCCAACTTGGCAATGGGAAGCTTTTGGAGAAGAAGTGCCGACGGGAAGCACCAGAGAAGGTACCCGGCGTAGAAACCGGAGCCTATCCAGCTGTACTGGTGGTTTTTCAAATGGAGGTCTTGTTGGAGACCGTAAATTGATGCTGTGCCATTAGATACCTGGTTGTTAGTAGACTGTTTTTGACGTGCATAAAAGTCAACAAAGTTACGTACCTTGTCTGCTGCTGCCAACAGGACGTTGAGCAACAAGAAAACGATGATCCGGCGGTCCACCTTTTTGATAATTTGTTTGACTTCTTCGGCAGAGTAGTATAGTTCTGTGTACGATTCACCAAGAAGACGTGCATCTTCGAGCTCAAGGTCTTTGGGAGAGTCCATGAGGATGGGTTGAGGATAAATGATGGATATGAGAAGATAAAGGGTGGAGGTTTGACGACGATAGGGGAAGATCGAAGCCGGGCTCTGATACGGATAAATCTGGTTCGCCCGAAGACAATAGGAATCAGTTTGATTTTCGTATCTTTCGTTTGTAAGGTCTGTTTTAATTGTCATCCTCCTACACGCACACCATCCTTCACACAGCTGTTATCGTCCTACACGCAGGCCATCCTCCCGCGCAGCTTACGTCCACACTGTATCCATCCTATAATCTCTATTGGCTGCAAATATCAAGCCCAAAGATCTACATCTCCGTGTCCCTACCAATAAAATGCGATAAGATAGGATCTAAACCGAATATCCGACACCACCATGGCTGAAAAGAAAAAGAGAAGTCTCTTTTCCTGTGACAGGTGCAAGGCCAGAAAAATTGCCTGTTACCGGCTCGATGCCACCCGGCCATGCACTGCCTGTCATACCTTGACGCTAGAATGCACCACCACCATACCCCGCAAACGAAGACACTTGCACACCATCACCAAAAATGAGTACATGGCCAGAATCATCGAGGCATTGTACCCCGAGATTGATATTACGAGCCCTGTTTCGCTTCAAAACTGCTACCAGCTGCTTATCCAATCAAAAAGACTTCCTGCTGCAAGATCTGAAACTAAAACTCATTCAAAAACTCCCTTGAAAGATGACTCAGATTCTACCGACTACCACTCCGACGACGAGAAATTCGAAGTCATCTACAGTGGAAAAAGCATCAACGGTATAGTCTCCACCTCCACATTTGGCCAAAACCACGTCTCGTTCGACAGAGTCATCTACGACAACAACGGCATCTCCCACTATATGGGGTCGTTTGGATACACCAATCTCCTCACGTTGCTTCTCAATGATATCATCCGGTTGACCAAAAAAAAAGACATCAACAGCATCAGGTTCATCCAGTCGATGAACGAACGAGGGTCCATCATGTCGTCGTTCACAGAAACTACCGACCTCAAGAATTTGGACACTTCTACTTTCCCGTTGATGTGCTACCTTTCTAAACAAGAGGCTGCGTTTTACGTGTCCCGATATAGCCAGTCACATCATGGATTGTTGGGAGGAATCAACCAGGAACGGTTCCAAACCATCTACGATAAGTTCTGGCGAATAGTGGCGGGGTTGCTTCCCTCCACCGCCTTAACCTACGCCCAATACTGCTGCATCTACACCGTGTGGATAAATGGCATTTCCATCGAACTCCATCCCTCTGCTAGAATTCACGACACCTACGATATCATGGACAAGTATATCAACATCATCAAGGTGATGCTCTCGGACATTTTCCTCCTGCCGTCGCCGGACGGGATCTTGAGTCTTTTGTTGTTGTCATTTTTCTTTGAACGGAACATGCAGGTGGAAACGTCGTACATTCTTTGCCAGACCGCCGTGTGTCATGCCATGTCCTGCGGGTTCCATAGGGAATCCATAGCCACTAACGAGACGTCGTACCTCTGGTGGTCCTTGTTTGACAGGGAACTTAAGCTCAGCTTGTACTTGGGGAGATCTTCCACCATCTCCTTGAAACTGGTGAATTTACGGTACGAGCAACGGTTTAAGGAATCTTTGGATACAACCCTGAAATATAACTTGTTGATGACAGAACTCAACAAGATGACGTACACGCTCTTGCGGAACCGGACGAGACTACCACCCTTGGGCAAAAACTTGACACTGGTGCATGTGAACACTGCTATGCATATGGATACGGTTTTCCAGGGCTATTATGATAAACTTCCCGCCAAAGTCAAGAATCTCCAGTATCTTCAAGCTAATGAAGCAGAGTTGCTGATTAACTACTATTCCGTCAAGATTTGCTCCACCTTGCCGTTCTTGTTGTATCCCATCGAGAGTGTATCTGATAAGATGGAAAATGTACTTAAATTGATTGAAAGCTGCATAAAAGCTTCCATTGACTACGTGCACCTAATCTTGACGATTCAGGACTTTGGGTTTGAGCACATGGACTTTTTTGAAGCTGGGGTGTCCAGCTGCTGTATGTTGGCGTTTGTTTCGGGTGTTTTATTCTATAAAATTAGCTGCCATGCCCTAACAGAACCTCCTATTGACAAGGAAAATTGGCTTCTGGATATACAGAAGTACTCTCGGTTGTTGAGAGATTACAGTGAGAAGAAAACTGCCAGTTCCAGGGGCACCATGCGGGTCAGAAGGTACTGGACCCAGGTATTGCACGAGGATTTGGAGTTCTTGTACTCCAATGAGAGCCATTCAACAAGGAAGTTGAGCACGGTAACGCAAGATAGTTCTGAGACGGACATTTCTGGGGTGGAGAACTTTGTGACTCTTAATACCATTTCCAATTTCTTCGACACCAACTTTGACAGTTACTTGACGGGGGAGACGCTTCTTTCCGAGGCGTTCAACGAGCTAGCCAGGTGAGCTCTTTTAAAGAGATCCCTCAATTTAGTGTCAATAATGGCTGCAAATTAAAGATGGTCAGCCATATATTTAGATTGATATGGCCCAAATGTACGGCACTCTTTCGCTATTCCGCCAGACGGTCACCAGTTCTAACACTCCAAATATCCGAAGTGCAAAGCGGATATTTGTAGTATTTCCGAAGTCCAACATTCCAGTACAATAAAAGCCCGGTATAAAAACCCCAGAGTTCCGTTCTTTCTTCCTCCATATCTTCTTCAAATGTCCCTTCAAGAAACATACCAGCAAGACGTCGACGAAATCAAACAATGGTGGGCTACCGACCACAAAAAGCACCTCTCCAGACCCTACACCGCCGAAGAGGTTGCAAAGTTTAGAAACAGCATCAAAGTCGACTACTTCTCCTCGATCCAGGCCAGAAAATTGTGGAAGATGTTGAATGAAGCCAGAGCCAAACACGAGCCGGTGATGACAGTGGGATGTGTGGAACCTTTGTTGGCAGCACAAATGAGTAAGAGTGGCCTCAAGTGTATCTATGTTTCAGGTGGTGTTTCCGGTGTCACTCAAGTTGAAGAGCCCGGCATTGACCATGCCGACTACCCATGGGACACGGTGCCCAAGGTCGTCAACCGGATCTTCAAGTCCCAAATGTGGCACGATCGTGCTCAAAGAAACCATTTACTTGGCTTGTCTGAAGAACAGAGAAAAGACTACCCCCAGTTAGACTTCTTGTTGCCCATGATTGCCGACGGGGACATGGGATTTGGTGGGGTCACCACAATCGCCAAGTACACCAAGATGTTTGTAGAGGCCGGTGTTGCTATGTTCCATATTGACGATTTGGCCATTGGGGTCAAAAAGTTCACCCAAGGTATTGGCCGGACTGTGATTCCCACGTCTGAATATTTGAAGCGTCTTACGGCTGTCAGATTCCAGATCGACGTCATGGGTGCTGATACCTTGTTGATGTCCCGGATCGATTGTTACCATGGACAGTTTATTACTTCCACTTTCGATTCTAGAGACCATGCTTATGTCATGGGCTCTACCGACCCCAATATCGACCCTTTGGTCAAGGTTTTGAATGCTACCAGAAAGGAAGGTGGTGACCTTCCTGCCGTTAAGTTGCAATGGTTCAAAGATGCTAAAGTCATGACATTCGATGAGGCCGTTGAGAGCGTGTTGGACAAAGCCGAATTTTCCAAGTACAAAGCTCTTCTTAAACCAAACAAGCTTGTGAGTTTGAGCAAAAGAAGAGAATTTGCCAAAGAAGCAGCTCCTTCAAAGGATGTTTATTTCGACTGGGAGTCCAGCAGAAACACTTACGGCCACTACCTATTCAAGCAGTGCATTGAAAGTGTCATTGACAGAGCCACAGCTGCTTTACCAATGACCGATACTTCTTGGGCTCGTATCGACTCTCCAAACCCACAAGACGTGGAGAAGTTCCACCTGGAAATGATGAAGGTGTGTCCTGGCAGAATCTGTGGGTTTGGGTACGTTGGAAACTATAAGTTTGAAGACCACGGCTACACCACCGAGCAAGTCAAGACTCTCCACCAGGATTTGGCCAGAATGGGTGCTATCTGGCAAGTGCAGCCTATCTACTCCAAACAGGGGTCTGATTTGCACAATTATAAGTTCCTTAACATGTGGAAGCAGGACGGCATTCATGGGTATATCAGAGATATTCAGAACGAAGCACTTGATCCCAGTCCATATAAACCGGGAGCGTTGGCTTCGTGGGGAGGAGGTTTCCTTGCTGATCTGTTTATCGATATCACCGACGGGAATGACGTGCAGCTTGCATACGAGTGAGAAGAAGGTGCTGAATGGGAATCCTACATATTGACATTTTGTACCATTATTTAGTCCATGTTTATGCATATTCAAAAGACCCTTTAATAAAAGAATGGCTGCAAAATTAACCACCAATGATTTCTCGTCTGCCGTGCCACAAAAAAATCACAAAAAATCACAAAACCCACAAACACGTCCCGTCCATCCAATAACGGCCACACCCTTCGAAAACCTCCCTTGCCATTTTTGACCAGTTCATCCGACCTTTATTGCAAAAATCACAGATTCTTACCTCCGCGGATGTTTCCCCAGATTGTCCAAAATCTCAAATTATCTTTCGATAAACCATGTTTAAAACACCATTGAAAGCGTTGACTAGGGGGTTTAGTTTCTCCACCAGAAGATGCAATTCCTTGGCGGTCGTCAACTATGACCACAAGTACACCACCGTCAAGTTGAAAGACGGTAACAGCGTGCAGTTCAGCAACACTTTTCTTAGAGACGCTTGTATGGGCCCTGAATCAGTAGACCCCCATTCCAGCCAGAAATTGTTCACCACGGCCGATATCGCTCGAGAATTGAAAGTGAAAGGCAAGCCTGAGGTTGTGAAAGATACAAACGGGGAAGAAGCCCTCAAAATTGTTTGGGAACAAGGAGGTGTGGAATCCATATACCCCAGTTCTTTCCTCCACCACTATGCTACACGAGCCAATCGACTCGATGGCCGGTTCTTTGGCTACGACCGAGTCATTTGGAATGGTATTGATAACTCTACGCTACAGAAATTGCTGGTGGACTATGAGAGCTACATCAACGACAGTTCTGTGTTCTACCAGACAGTCAAACTGTTGAACGAGCACGGGATTGTGTTTGTGAACAATATCCCCGACCCCAGTGCCACCGCCAATGCCATGACGGAGGAAAATGCACCAGAGTGGCCTGTGGCCAAGATGGCTGAAAAGTACGGGTACATCAAAAAAACGTTTTATGGAACCTTATTTGACGTCAAGAACATCAAGGACGCTAAAAACATCGCATACACAAACGTGTTCTTGCCATTGCACATGGACTTGTTGTACTACGAGTCGCCCCCAGGGCTCCAGTTGCTTCACGCCATCCACAACTCCACTTTGGGAGGGGAGAACATATTTGTGGATTCGTTTATGGCTGTCAAAAGAATCAGAGAAACCGACCCTTCGGCCTTCTTTGCCTTGACTCAAATCCCCATAACCTATCAATACGACAACAATCACGAGTTCTACTATTACCTGAGGCCATTGGTAGTGGAGGATGATATTGTGGATAAGAGGTCCAACTACCCGTTCATCAAGGAAGTCAACTATTCTCCGCCTTTCCAAGGCCCCTTTGAACTCGGCATCACCAAAGACGTGTCTAGAAAAGGGCTGATGTCGGAGAATGCCAATCACTTTCTATTCAATGACTTCATCAGAGGAATGACTCTTTTCGAAGACTTGATCAACGATCCCAAGAACCAGTTCCAAATCAAGTTGCCAGAAGGTACTTGTGTTATCTTCGACAACAGACGAGTGTTGCATTCACGAAACGAGTTCTCTGATGCCAACGATGGACACAGATGGTTGATGGGGTGTTACGTCGACGGAGACAGCTATAGGTCCAAATTACGAGTGGGTTACAAGAACAAGTTATACTAATTTTATTTTATACAAATACAGAAGATTAATAACCAAACGTACCATATGGTTGCTGAGCACCAGCCACCGGTCTATTGGATCTCTCATTAAAAGTTCTAGCCTGACTCTTATAAGTCTGCTTAAACCCGTTACACAACCGAAGCATGTTTGGATAAGAAAAGTCCTTTAATCTGAACCCGTCAGTTTCCGTCTTGACGTGCCAGGTGGTGATTGGAGTGCTGACATTGATTTTGAACAACAACAAGAACCATCCTGGGGCCCTATGATCATAACAAAACACATAAGCACTATTTTTGGGGTTGGCCTTGGTGTAGGAAACCAACCATTCATTGACTTCCGTCAAGGTTCCTTCACGGAACTTAGGATGACGAGTCATCTCCTGCACTTTCTTGGCCATGGCCTGAATGTGTTGGAAAATCAACTGGTCCAAGTCACTGTATCTCTTGTTTTCAATGGCATATTCTTTACCAACCCCTAAATTCCGTTCTTCTATACTGAGATGCTGGAACAAATTGGTACCAACCTTCCACGTGACGGTCAAGTATTGTGGTCCTCTGGATGATGGACGTAAAACACAGTCACCCACCGATTGGGGTGCCAAATACTCTTCTGCTTGTTTGTGATTGAAAGGACGGAACAATGGATGTTGCACAGTTCTGGTCTTGGCTTGTTTAACCCGTTCCTTGGCAACTTCTCTTTGTTTATCAGCTTCTTCAGCATTGATGTCCCACTTGGTGGGGTCCTTGTGAATTCTTGGTTGCAATGCTCTTTTGATGTCTTGCTCTAACAAACTGAACCCGGCTTGGAAGATTTCGTACGAGGCTTCAAGTACAACTACTTGGAGAACTTGACCCTGTGCAACATCAAGGTCCCGAGGAATGTACCTTTCTTCAATGGTACCTTGCACCAAAGACGACGTGGTCACCTTAAGGTACTTGATGCTGGCACTATTGATGTCTCTGAAATTTCTACCAACTCTAGTGACGGTCACTGGAACAATGGAATTTCTGGCGAACGTCTTGGGTGTTTCTCCTGTCAACATATGGAATACCTCAAGCGCATCAAGTAAGTGGAAAGACCGTCTCAACTCCTCGTAGTTATTAACCAACTCTTCTTTGATAGTCTGCAACGTGGCATACTTCTTCTTTCCGAATTTCGATTCCAATTCCTTACCGTAAGCGGCCAAGTTCAAATCATCCACCTTGTTGACACCTTCTTGCATCAACTGGTAAATAATGCCCCCTTGCTCCTCGATAGTTCCAATATCCTCTTCATCCAAGTCCAAAGCATCGGCAGCCATTTTACGGGCCAAATCATAATCCTCTGGGTGAATTCTAGTAGCATCCAATAATTCAACAGATCCGTCATTGGCCGATACACTGTCGTCATAGGGAATGTATAAGAATGAAGAACAATTGAGGAAGATGTTGGCGGTGGAAAGTTCGTGTTCAATCAACTCCGATCTGGTAGCCAAGGAAGAACCCAATTTGGACCGGATGTTACGAAGCAATCCCGAGCTCTTACGTGGTCCTAAACCAGCAATATAAGGTACCAATTGAGCAAAGTATTCATCTCTCAAGGCTTCATTGATCTCAATACCAACCATGTTCACTATATCAACAAAACATGTTTCCAATGCTTCAAGAATGAGATCACTGGAGATCAATTTTTGATGGTCGTAAAATGTTAGGGATAAAATATCCTCCTTCAAGGAAATGTACTCCAATAACGGGTTCTGAATATACCGGGCAATCGCATAACAGTATTTGACAAGGGTGGCTTTATCAGATAATTCGATCTTGGCTCTTTGGGAGTTCTGGTACAACCTGGCAGTTTCATCTTGGCCCCAAATAACCTTCACAAGTGGAGGATCAGAGACGTCATCTGGCAAATCGTCGGTGTTGACGGTTATGTTGTTTCTTTCAACAAAACCCCGGACAATATCGTATAATTTTTTGGAGTTGGGGTTGTAGCCTGAGATGGAGATAACGTCAGGAATCTTACCACTCAAAGAAGTGTCCAAGAATGATTTCAATTGTCCGTCAAACAAATCTTGACTTTCAGAGTCCCTGATTGGATTATGATCCGATTTGAATAGTTCATCAATTCTACCGGTGTCTTTGACAAACACACCAATAACGGCACTGTCAAAATCACCTTTGCCAAATGAGATGGAAAGCACCGATGGTTTTGTACCTTTATCGAACCCAAATGGAGTGAATGGAGCCTGGTCGATTTTGGAAATGAATCTCTTCCGTACCTCTTGAGCAACCAACCGTTCACACTCACTACGTAAATCTTCTTTGGTGTTGAGTGAGATCATGGACGTGAGCTTGGCGAAGGCCATCTTCAAGACAAATTCTCTTTCTTTGTTCCATTTTTCAGAAATGTCCGATAACCCATCCGATTTCAAACAGTTGAAAATACTTTCGAACCAGTGCTTGAATCCCTGAGTCTCCACCTTCACCACCATGAAACCCTGCACTTCCGCTTCGAGCATTCTCAAAAACACATCTGGGTGTTGCACCAACTCTGCTGGGGTACGATTTATAGCATACTTGATGTCAAAGTATGGACTATGACTGTCAATTGCAGCCTTTCCTTTTTCGGTGACAGTCACACTAATTGAACCAAAGTTCTTGTAAGTGTTTCTGACCTCTTGTCTGATTCTTGGATTGTGGAAAATAGACTCAGAATAGTACTTTCTGACAGCACCTTGGGCGTTTTTAGGGTCTTTGAACAAAACATCTTCATCCTCACAGATTCTTTCAACGATATCTTCTGGTGATTCGTAAGGGTCATCAGTGGCGTGAATCCTATACGGAACCTCGAATTTCTTGGTGCTTTGATCCTGCACGTTTTCACCAAATTGTTTGGCAGTGATACCATAGGCTTCAATAGCATCAAAAAGAACATTTTCTCTGATTCTTTCAAATATAGCATACTTGGAATGCTTTTTGATGTTTTTGACCAATTCATTATGTTGGTCAAGCTCTTCATTTTCATTATCATCGTCCTTTTGTTCGGGGGCCTTATTTTCCGCAAGCTCTCTGATTTCTTTGGTGTAGGTGAAGTAGATGTAGTCATGCAAGTCCTGAATGGAAACCATCGAGTTCAACGACGAAATATCCTTCAATAAATCATCGTCAACTGCCAATGCATCAACAAGCTTTTCAAGGTTCATCTTTTTCTCGTACAATGAATGATACTCAATATCCAACTTGACGATTCTCCACAAGTCATCCTCGTTCAATAACGTCTGCACGACATTTCTAGTGGTGCCGTCACCACTGTCCACTTCTTCAGAATGGAGAAGATAATCACGACGATGGGTCCAAATGAAAGGCACTTCAAATGAGTCTTTGGAGACAAATTCAATGACTTTTCCCACGGCAATCTTGAAAGGCACTTCCAAGTTTGGATTCATCCGGCCTCTTCTTTCTAGGTACAAGATGTTACCAATCCATAATCTTTCCCTTTCTAATTCCTCCTCGTTGAAATCAACATAGTTCATGTTCGCCCTGTACTTCTGGAATCTTTCAGGTATATCGATTATCCGGATAAGATTATCTTCTTCCGTCAACATCCGTTCCTTCAACTCTGCATGCTCAAACACCTCATCCAAAGTGGTCGGTTCCATACTTTCGGCGTTTCCATCGTCTTCAATTTCCTGAGCTTCCAATGCCCATTCATATTCATTTCCACTACCAAACACTTCAAAAAGCTGCTGTAAACTTTCTCGATCAACTTCAGATAACTTGGAAGTATCCAACCGAGGACCTCTTCTGATCTTTTCTCGGTCCCGTTTGGCCTTTTCCCTGCCGGCTTCGTCTTCATCACTGAAATCTTCCTCTTCAATGAAATCCTCAAATTCGTTCAACACGTTTCTTTCATCGGGAAGTCTGTCGTCATCAGCACCAGACTCTTCGGCTCCCGACTCGTTGTCATCGGAGAAAAAGTCATTCAACCTAGGAGCAGATTCTTCCACCACTTCCTCTGCGTTCTCAGACTGGGCTCTTTTGAGACGCTTAAACTGACTTTCCAGAGACGTGGGTTTCTGGCCCGAGTTTTCCATCAACAACTCCAAGTCGTCTTCGTCCAATGCATCGTCTTCCGCCGGTCTATGACTTCTTTTGTGCTTTCTTTTCTTTCTCTTATTTTGTTCAATATCTCCATCTTCCTCCTCCTCGTCAACTATAAATCCTTCACGGACCTTTTTGATGGCCTCTTCGTCGTCGTCATCATCGTCTTCTTCAGACGAGTCGTCCAAGAGATCGTCTCCTTCGCCTTCCGAACCGTTTTGTTCAGAAACCTCGTCTCTAATCTCTGGTTCTTCTCTTTCCTCTTCCTTCACCATTTTTAGTAGATGCTAAGTAACAAACACAATTTCAACTCAGACACAGTCTTTCAACTCAAACAGCAAAGGTGATTGATAATCTGAAAGACAGAAATGGAGGAATTTTTAGATGTTGTTATACGTTCAACACTTAAGCAGCGAAACTTTTATTGAAAAATGTGCGCACTGGAAATAGAGATGTCCGGGTAACGGTAATTGCATTCGTATTATTCAGGTAGACTCCAGCCCTCCTTTGATTACTCTAACTCCCCTTCTCCCACCTCCTTCCCCACCCCTCACTCCCACTTCTCATTCCCATCCCTTACTCCCACTTCGCATTCCCACATCCCCTTCCTATTCCTCACTCTTGTACTGCCGTGCCAACTTCTTATTGAAATCCTTATTTCGCCTGTTGATAAACGAATCTGAAGTATCTGCATCGGCCCTTCTCTTTCTGGTCTTCCGCTCGTCGTTCTCCTTGAGTTTGTCCACCAACTGCCTTCTCGCCTCGTCGCTGGGCTTGTGGTCAAAAGAAATCGGCGCTTGTATCAGTTTCTGCTTTTCGTAGCTGTCTTTGTCCACCTTGTAATCAGCAAGCTCCTTTTTGTACGTCATGGCCGCCACTTGGTTGAAGTTCTGGAACCCCTGGCCCTTGTTTTTCTGGTTCTGTGCCCACTTCTCCACCTGTTCTATGGTATAATCCAATAATTTCGAGGTATCGGGTTTCACAGACTCAAGGTCGGGATTTATCACGTTGTTTTGGTCCTTTAGTCGATTTTCTCGTCTTTCTAGCACCACCTCCTTGGCGTTATCTTCCACTGCAGCTTTCTTCTGCGATTTGAGCCGCTGGAGCTGGTCTAGTTTCGAACTGATAGACATGATAATATAAGTAGAGAAAAATTACATTTCGCAACAGTTTATATACATTTTATGAAACTAATACGATACATCCACAGTTCTCGGCAGCTACGGCTGGACTTCTCGCATGTGGTGGTCGGCGGCGGCATCATCGGCACGGCAATCGCTGCAGAATTGCAACAAAACGGACACACGGTGTGTTTACTCGAGAAAAACGCCAACTTGGGCATGGAAACCACTTCTCGAAATTCAGAAGTCATACATGCCGGAATCTACTATCCCAAGGACTCCATGAAGTCCCGGTTCTGCATAGAGGGCAAGAACCTCATCTACCAGGCATTGGAAAGTCGAATGTTCACCACAGCTCAGGTGCCGGTGCAGAAATGTGGTAAATTGATCATGGCGTACGACGAAGAGGAAGCCAGTTTTCTTAACGAAACCCACCGGTTCACCAACAAAGAGGTGGGAGTGGAGACAAACATGGTGTCCCAAGACCGACTCAAACGAGAGTACCCGCTTTTGCACGGGGTTCTGGCCCTCGAAAGTCCTTCTACTGGTATAATATCTGTGCATGAATATTTAATGTTCCACCAGGCACGCTTTGAAAACCACGAAGGTACGGTGGCGTTGAACACAGAGGTCACGGGGTTGGAATATAGTGCTGGTGGAGACCCGTACGCCATCCGATGTGTGTGTGACGGCGAGGAGTTCCACATAACCGCCGATAGTGTGATCAATTCTGCTGGATTATATGCTACCAAAATTGCCAACATGTTGCTACCACCACAAAAACAATACGTTCCGTTGTTTGCAAAAGGCACGTATTTCAGCTACCAGCCCAAGAAGCTGTTGGGTAAGTTCACCGACAAGTTGGTGTATCCGTGTCCGAATCCCAATGTGTCTTCTTTGGGGACGCATCTTACATTTGACATTGGGGGCCAGATCAAATTTGGGCCTGATTTGGAGTGGCTAGAGACCAAGGATGCCGACAAAATAGACTACGGGCCTAGTCACGTGAATCTTGCGGCGGCATACGATGCGGTTCGAAGGTACTTTCCGGGCCTTCAAGATGGAGAGCTTTCACCTGCTTATACGGGTGTTAGACCAAAAATAAAGACCAAAGAAAAGTTTGGCGATTTTGTGGTGAAGGAAGAAGAAGGGTTTCCGGGGTTGGTCAACTTGGTGGGGATGGAGAGTCCTGGTGTGACGGGGGCATGGGCTATTGGTAAGTACATCACGCGGATGTTTTAGGTAAAAGGTGTGGTTTAGAATGGAATTCTAGAACGGGTGTGGATATGAATTGAATCTTGTCTATTTAGTGTTGTCGATACTTCTCTCGATACTTCTGTCGATACTTCTGTCGATACTTCTGTCGATACCTCTACACCTTTCTCCGCTTGTTCAGCTCCTCCTCCCCCTTCTTCGGCAACTCCTTCGGGTCCGTCGGCGGCGGCAGCTCCACAAAAAACTCGTGTAGTAGTGCCTCTGTCAGACCACACCTCTTACTGGGATCCAATTCGGTCATCGATATCAAAAGATCCAACGCCTTCTCAGTAGCAGCACTGAACCTATTCCGAAGCTCCTGCCTTGAAGGCGGTGGGTACATCTTCAACGCATTGTAAAGCGGCAAGGACGAGACATTAGGCCAGTTTTGCTCTGTGGGGGTTCCCAAAGCCCTGAATGTCACATCCAACTGGTCCACATCGTCCTTACCCGGAACGTACGGGGTCCTTAGCATCAACTCGGCAAATATTATGCCAATAGACCATATATCCACCGCGGTGGTGTAGTGCTTGGCGCCAAATAAGAGCTCTGGGGCTCGATACCATCGGGTGACAACATTACAGGACAAATCCTCATTGGCATTGCCCAAGGACCGGGCCAACCCGAAATCCGCTATCTTCAACTGCCCCTCAGGCGAGATCAACAAGTTATTAGGCTTCAAATCTCGATGCAAGATGAAATTCCGATGGCAATGATGAATGCCTCGTAAGGTCATTAATAGCCACGACTTGATGTCCGATGGCTTGAAAATAATGCTCTGGTCCTTGATAAGCACCTCCAAGTCCCACGGGAGAAACTCCAACACGAGATTCAAGTTGTTTGATGACGAAAACACATCTATTAGTTCAATGACGTTGACATGTTTGAGTTCTTGAAGATATTTGACTTCTCGTATGGCAGACATATCGAGGCCGTCTTTGAACAAGCCGGTTTTGATTTCTTTGATGGCGATACGTCGCTTGGTCTTCATCTGTTTGCCGAGGTACACCACCGCATACGTTCCTTCTCCTACCTTCTTTTCTTTCGAGTACTGCAGCATTGGTAAACTATTTCTGCGAAATTTAAGAGGTTTTAACTTGAGTTGCAAAGGCTAGAAAACAACTAGAAGAACAACTAAAAGGGCTGAAGCTGAACGGAGAGTAGAACAGAACTAGGGAGAGTAGAAGAACAGGTCTCGGGCTAGAACTGCAGAGAGTAGAAGTACAAGGAAAAATGCTCTAGATGTATTAAAATTAAAGTAGCTGTAGTAGCTGTAGCTGTAGCTATAAAAGGCTTGAAAGGCTTGATGCAAAACATTATAAGGCCGTGGCCAAAGACAAGATCAATGATTACGTAACCGTCCCAGAAACACATTCCCACTGCGCAAACACGTACCAGCTGTTCCCACTGTCGCCAATAACAAGACCCCGATAAAGCCCAAGCTCCTGGCACTTGATGAAATTGTCGTACGACCCGTACGGCTTGTTCTGCTCAGTCTTGGGCAACTTGAAGTACTTCCCACTGGGCGACTCAATGACCATTTTGAAGTCCTGGTTCAAGATCTGCGACGTATTGGTGATGCCCCCGGATGGGTGCTGCAAAACACTGAAAGTATACGAGTTCTTGACAATAATCTTGTTTGTTTGGGGACTTTTCACATACAAGTCGTTATTCTGGCTCTGCACCGTGGGGTACCGTGGAACGAACCGGATGGGCTTGGACTCCCCTTCATGATGAAGTGGAATCACTGCAGACAATTCATGGATGTTATTGAAGTGCTTTTGCAACCCTTTGTCACCAGAAAAGATTTGCAACACTCCAATGATTTCGTTCTCTGGTAGAATGGCCTTGATCTTGGCGTACCGCTTGTTGTTGCTCCAGTATACCTGACACAAACTGAACTCATTGGACGAAACATTACTCGTCTTGATAAGAGTGAACAATTCCACGTCAATAGGAATTTCCAAGTCGATTTCAAACACCTCCATGTCTTTCAACCGAGTCAAGGCATTATTGTAATTTTTGAACTTTAACTGGTTCCTGTGGTACCCTGAGTACAATCTGGGCAAGTAAAATGCAATGTTTTGATCCACCGGAGGCACCACATGCTGTAAGTCGATGACAGACGGAATGTGTGTCGAAAGTAATGTCAATGGTTTGGCCAAGAAGTAGAAGTCGTTGTAGTCATAGGACCTGATGTTGCAAATGTCCACGTCCTTGAAATTCAACATATCCACAATTAAGAATTGGTTTTCCACAAGAACTGAAATCCAGCAATGGTTGATAATATACTGTTCATCATGGTAGAACTCGTTGGGCTTTTTCCAGAACCCCAACACGATTTCTGCCGGTATTCTTAATGCGTCCAACACTTTCTTGAAAAGGTAATTGAGCTGGTAAATGGATCCTTCTCCTTTTGCAAGAATTTCCTGGAGTTTGGGCTTTGTCTGTTGGATCTTGCCCGGCTCATCTATGATCTTGAACTTGATGAAATGAACCAATACGGCCCGGATCTGATGGACCTTATTCCCGGTGAATTTGATGCCGACGTCGCTGATCAAATCATTCAAATCACAGTCGGTGCTGTACCGAGAAACAAACATATCAACCTTGTCAAAGTACGCATGCGATAACTGCAAATCTGGGGCGTCATCGCCAATGGTTTCGTCGGTGTTGATGTCGGACACAAAGTCAAACGGTTTGATGATGATGGTGGGCTCTTCTCTAACAACCCGTTTGGTTCGGGTCTGTTTATCGTGGCTTGTCAAGGTGTTCATTCTATTCAACTCTCCTTTGAAGGTGGTCCAGTCGATTTCCCGGTCACCAGAGCCTTCTTGAAGTTTCTGCTCCAAAAGATTACTCGGCTCGTCTTTCTTCTTTAATAGCTTTTTGAAAATGCTGGAGTTCTTCTTTTTGTCCTGGAAAATCGTTTCCATCAACTGTCTTCCATTGGACTCCTTTAACTCCCCGTTCATCTCCGTGACATCGCCATTCAAGTTCAAGTTGTTCATTCTGACCTCCTGGTCTGCGAGATACTCCCGTTCGTATCTGTGTCTAAGAAAAGACCCGGCACTGGTAGCACTTAATTCCGATAAATTCAAGACGTCGCTCTGCAAAGACTTGATAGAGTTCTTCAATTCGGCCTGTTGCACTTGCGAGAGTCTCATAAACTCCTCTTCTGTCATGAGAGGACGAGACCCGTTACCACTGAACTTGAAATCATCAGCGTCGTACGGAACCTTTTGTTCTTGTTCCCCAAAGGACCGGAGCGGACTATGGTGCTTGGGAGGTGGAGGTGGAGGAGAAGGCGACGACCCGTATCCCTTTTCTTGCTCGTAGACATTGATTTCTTCGTCGGTGGGATAATGGGAAAGCTTTTTGCTCAAATCTTCCCGAGAATGATAGTTCTTTTTAGATGAGTTGAGGTCTTCACTGATGTAGGAATCGTTGGAGTTTTCGTAGTCTCTGAACTTGTTGGGACTAGGAGGAGACTTGTGGACTGCCTTTCTCATTTGCATGGTGGATCTTTGCAACTCTTCGAGCTGCAAGAGCTGCAATTCCAACTGCTTTTTTTTGGACTCGATATCCTCCAACTCGTCATGTGCTTGAGCATAAGCATAAGCGTTTCCGTCTAACTGATGATGTGCTTGACCAGACCCATTTCCGTTCATTTGACTAGAACCATGGCCGTCCAATTGACCGTATGGGTGCCTCCGTCTTTGGCTGGGCGACCCCTCGGGCGAAAAGCTCTCAACGGTCTGATTAGTGAATTCGTAGTGCTGAAACGTTTGGAAATTAGGAGTGGATGCCTGTCTTGAAGCATAGTCGAAATTGGCAGGTTGAGGTCTAAACTTTGATCCACCACCTCTAGATCTTTGGGTTGGCGAATCTGGCATGTTTGTGGAATGCCTAAACTCCTGCTGCAGTAATCTCTTTTGTTTGTCGAGTTCTGCCTGTTTTTTGATATGGTAGTGTTGTTGCTGCTGAAGGGTTTTAAACCGCTCTATTTCCCTTTGCTTGGCCAAGAACTCCGCCTGTTGCTGCTGTTGTTGCTGTTTGGACCTTCTTCTGTGCTTGGAGTCCGAACTCATGGCCAAATTCTCGTAGCTGTTGTCAAAACTAAAATCGTCATAACCATCCTGATATTTCTTGGGAGAAGACTTTGACGAGTGTAATTTGGGAGTGCCGCTCTTGCTGTGTCTGAAATTATCCTTGTCTGGACTTTTCTGCTTCACAGGAGTATTGCACTGAGAATTGTTCATGGAATTGGATTCAAGCACTTTCACATAGTCTTTGGGGAATAACCCCTCTGATTTGTTTCTTCGAAGCTTACCGCTCCACCAACTGTCGTCCACAATGGCCAAGACATCGATGATTTCGTTTTCAAGGAACCCCAAGTCGCCTTCTTGCTCACCAGCCCACGAAACGGTGGTTTTGACTTTGAATGGAAGCGAAAGGGACATGCTAAAATGAATGTACAGATCAAAAGATCAAATGATGAACGAGCAAATAGAACGATGAACGGGCAAATAGAACGATGAACGGGCAAATAGAACGATGAACGAAGCAAACAGAACGACGAACGAAAGCAAATACAACAGATAGAAAGATCAGTAAATCAAACCAATTGAACTTCTATAAGGAAGCAAAAAGTATGAGATAAAATTTTCGATGTACTGAAATTTCTTGATCCTTTGGTATCGGCCTTTTGCAACGACACTCCTTCTACCGTTTGCAGCCTTATTTGTCAACAAATCCGGAAATAATAGTAAATTTCATAGTGAATGCTATTGTGCAAGTAATTACTGAATTGGACGATTTTCAAAATAACCTGCGACCAGATTACGTAATCGTTTTTGCCAAATACTAAGGTACCATTTTACCAAAGTACCACTTTTAAGTACTGCTTTAACCAAAAACTGCTTTAGGCGCCAAAATACTACTTCAGAGTTCGACAGAGCTTGTATTATATACACATCTATTCCTGTTGACGCACACCACTGACAATATCGTCCACTCTCAATAAAAGACACGCACTCTCAATACTTGTTTTAATGGACTGCTGCTTAATAACCTCTGGCTCCCAGATTCCATACTCGTTCATGTCCACCACCTTGCCCGCTTCACCATCAATACCAAACGTGTGGTTTCCAGCCGCATGTTTGGCTCTTAACTGCGACAATATTCTGATAGGATGGCCTCCACAGTTTTGAATCAATGTTCTTGGAATCACTTCAAAAGCATCAGCAACCGCTTGGTATGGCCATTGGGCAACCCCCTCGATCATCTTGGCCTTCTCCGACAATTTCACCGACACGGCCATTTCGGTGGCTCCTCCACCTGGAGACAACGATGGCTCAAACATGACATTCCTAGTAACAGCCATGGCATCGTGTAAGTTTCTTTCAATTTCGTTCAAGATATCCTTGGAAGCACCTCTTAACAACACCGTACACGCCTGAGGCTTCTCACATTCGGTTATGAACGTAAAGTACTCGTCACCAATCAATTCGACCTTGAAATCACCACATCTGGTTCCAATATCAGACTCTTTCAAATCTTCAATTCGGTTAACAATAGTAGCACCAGTGGCTCTGGCGATTCTGTTGTTATCGGACTTCTTGACTCTTCTTAAAGCAGTGACTCCTCCTTTCAACAAATAGTGTTGAGCCAAGTCACTCACACCCTTTTCAGTAATGACCAAATCAGGCTTGAACTCCAAAAGCTGCTCACATATAAGTTTGATTTGCTCTTCTTCAATCTGTAAGATTCTATTCCAATCGTCTTCGTTGGTTATTTCGATATTAGTTTGTGATTCTCCCTTCTTGTACTCCAATGGACAGTCCAACAAGATAATCTTGGGGTTCTTGATGTGTCTTTTCATTTTAGGATGCGTAACATCTTTGTTTAATAAAATCCCATCCAAAACCTCAGAGTCTTCCACTTCTCCACCAGGAATCTTCTCGATCCGGACATATCTCTTGGTGTCGATTTCCTTGTAGTCTCCCTCTTGTATAAACACAGTTTTAACGGCTTTCAATGATAATTCACACATCTTTTGTGACCACTTGTTGATATACTTGGTACCTATGGAAGCTTTGATCAACTGAAGCATGGCCTTGTCGTTTTCAATATCTACCGGCACCGACACCTCATGGATGATTTCCAATGCATCGGCCAACGCTTGTTTCAACGCCTGGATTATCACCACGGGATGAATGTTCTTTTCAATATATGGGAAAGTCTGCGCCAAAATCTCTCCCGCAAGAATAATCACCGTAGTGGTACCATCGCCCACTTCTTCATCTTGGGTTCTGCTCAACTCGATCATCGACTTGGCGGCTGGATGGGCCACGTCGATTTCTCTCAATATGGCGTGTCCGTCGTTGGTTAACACGATTCCTCCCATGGGATCAAGTAACATCTTGAGCATGGCTTTTGGACCCAAACACGTTCTGATGATATCTGCCACCGCCTTGGCAGCGGTGATGTTGGAGATCTGAGCTTGACGGCCCGATTGTCTCTCGGTGGACGTGTTCATATAAACCACAGGTGCTTGCATTGTATTTGCCGTTGGAGTTTTCTATAGTTTTTCTTCAAAAAATTTTCATCTACAAATTCGCGTAAAGCAACTTCTCAACCTAGCAATGGACATAGTTAACCAGAGCATCATCACTGTGAATGACTTGGCGACCGTGGACAGCAAGATTGCAGAGGTGGAGCTGTTGATCCAGCAAAAAACCGACGAAATCCAGTCTAAACTCACAAACTCTCGAGTGGTTGAACATGACACGCTGGTGGGGAAGATCTTGGACCAAATAGCCGGGTTGGATGTGGACAGTCCTTCTGTGCTTGACCAATTGGCTCTGGAGCACGGGGACTTGCAGGTGGTACAAGAATTCCAACAATTATTTCGATCTAAAGACGCTATTCACAAGAACCAGGTGTATTTGGAACAAGCGCAGGAGATCGAGGACCAGATAGCGGCATTGGCGCCTGGAAACATCCAGCAATACGAAGCTGTGGCAGCCCAGGTGCACGGCTTGCCACAAACAGACGCGTCGGGACATTTAATTGCACAAGTTACTCAGTCTTTGCAAAACGACTTGGACAACAAGATTGCCATATACAAGGACGATTTGCTCCGACAGACGACAGAGGTGCTCACGAAGATCAACTGGTTGGGTCTGGACTTCAATTCCGACTCGTTGACGGCCGAAACATTGGTGCAATTGAACTCGTTGGTGGCCATGTTGGTTTCTTTACAGGCCATCGACCATCGGCCAGTGTATCCAGAAACCTGGTGGGTACTTGATGCGTTGATGGAGCCGTTTGTCAACCGGTTCAACTTCCACTTCAATGGTGCCCGGGAGACCAACAAACTCTCCAAACCCGAGTGGAGTTTCAGTTTCTTGGAAGAGTTTCTCACCAAGAACACCAAGTTGTTTCAATTGGTGATAAACCAGGCATTCAAGCCGTTGAAGCTTGTGATGGTGCACCAGATTATCACGTCGGTATTGGTGCCAGTACGAGGCAAAATCTTGAACATGGTCACCACGTTGAATGAAAAGATTGCCGACTATAAGACTAAAGGTGAGACTTCTAATTACGACAAGTGTGGCCGATTATTGTCTCATTTGATCTTTGAATTGACGTCTTTAGACCAGCGGCTTCGAAACACTTACAAGTACAACCCTTTTGTGGAGAGCTTGGACGTGGTGCCCCATAAAAAATGGATGGGGCTCACAGCCGATGTCTTACTACAGGGCGATAAAGAACGGTTGGGCACCACGAACTGGCTCACTTTCGAGAGCATTTTGGCAAATGGTCGGTTCAAGACGGAAATAATCGAAGACGCCAACGCCCTTAAGATCGACACCGACTACAAGGCCAATGATTATGCTTCTACCATAAAACCAACGTATTCTGCCCTCAACTTGGTGAAGCTCTTCAACAATCTCACCACCCACTACAAAACGATGCGGATGGTCAAGTTCCAGTTGAAGTACGTGTCGACAATCCAACTCAAGTTGCTCGACAACTACCATGACTATTTGAGGACGCGGTTGAAGCACTTTGACGATAACTATAATGTGCTGAGTGTGTTGAACATAATCCCCGGAAGCATGGAGCCAGCCACCAAGGATAGCAGTGATGGAACCAGGGGTCTTGAGATGCTTGCAGGGATAATTTGCCTGGCGCAATTTGTTCACAGCCATCTCCAGCACTGGAGCGAAGAGCTTATTTTCATCCAGCTATGGAATGCATACCGGTCTGTGAGCCAGAAAACCTACGGCAGGGACACCACTATCTTCGACACCAGTTTTGACCAGTACACCACGTTGATAACAGACGTGAGAGCCCGGTTCAAGTCGTTCTTCAAAAAGGGTCTCCGAAACTACTTGAAAGAGTACATCAACACCAGTCAGTGGGATATCAAAGAAATCAAAGATAATTCTGTGAATTTTGCGCTGTTGGTGTCCCATCTCCCAGTGTACCTCGACTATCTCCGCCGCAACCTTGTGCTATCGGAATATTTCGTTATTGCCAATGATATCGTCTCGTCTATCTGCGCGTTGTGGTATGAGTACATTGTCACCAACAACAGATTCTCCAAACATGGCAGTGAGCAGCTCCAACAGGACTTTGGGTTTGTGCTCGGGCAATTGGAGGCAGGATTGCTACTTTCGGACGGTCCCGTCACCACCCGCCGAAACCACGGGTATATTAAGACTCTTGAGTCAATTGAGGTGTTGCAAAAATACGATGCGGTGATGGCCAAGGCCTTGGTGAAGAGGTTTGAAGCGGCCGGAATCCGAGCCGAGTTTGCCGATGGGTTGTGCAACTTGACCGACGAAGAGGTGCGGGAGCTTTTGTGTAGGATCGTCTAAAATGTAGGATCATAATGCATGCATCATAGTCTTAGATTATTTTGAGGTGAAATTCGCAAAATCTACTATTACCAAACACGCGTAAACATTCATGTCTTTGATAAGAAAACGGGTATGTATAACACAAAAGCGTACGAGGCCACCATACTAACATCCACAGAACCATGGCGGTGACTTGAGTGATCTCGACGACGGTTTGGCTTCAAAGAAGCAGGAAATCAAGTACGATATTATTGCAAACCTATACAACACCGATTCCAATCAGCAGCACATCACCGTACCGAAAAAACCCAGTGGGCTCCTCGTTGGTCGCAGCAGCACGTGTGACATCAAGATCCAAGGAGTGGACGTTTCGTCCAAGCATGCCAGACTCTCATTGGCCACCAATGAGGTGCGAGACTACTTCTTCATCACCGATTTGAGCACCAATGGCACCATAGTAAATGGCGAGAAGCTCGGGCGGGGCTCGAGCGTCTTGTTGAAGAGCGGAGACAGAGTGGAGTTTGCAAAGACCGGAGGCTCGTTCATCTTCCGGTACATATTAGACGAGGACAATGCTGTTGTAAATGGCCGAAGATCGTTATATGATGATTATGTCATTGGAAAACAATTGGGAGCCGGTCATTATGCGGTGGTGAAGGAGGCTAGAAACAGATTGACGGGCGATATCGTGGCAGTGAAGATTTTCCATCCCAATAAAACATCTTCGAACACCAAAGAGGACGAAGCCAAGTTACAACAGGAAATAGACTTGTTACTATCGATAAACCACCCCAATATCGTCAAGTTCATATCTCGGTACGTGGAGCCCGTCAACCAGCACACGATGTCGACGTTCTTGGTGTTGGAGAAGGTAAATAGTGGGGAATTATTCCAAAGAATTATCAACAAGCTGAAACTCAGAGAAAACGAAACAAGAGCTATATTCAAGCAGTTATTGTCTGGTCTACATTATTTGCATGAAAGAAACATTATCCATCGAGACATCAAGCCCGAGAATATCCTCCTTGATGTGACGCCTCGAATATCTTCAGATCAACAGTCCACAGGACCGTGGGACGAACATGAGCTAGATATAAAGGTGAAAATCGCTGATTTTGGGTTGGCCAAGTTCATTGGAGAATTGAAGTTCACAAACACTTTGTGTGGAACCCCGGCGTACGTGGCACCGGAAATATTGAGTAACCAAAGAAACTACTCCACAAAGGCCGACATGTGGTCAGCTGGTGTTTTGTTGTACGTGTGTCTTTGTGGGTTCCCTCCGTTTAGCGACGAATTGGCTCCTCCGAATATGAAAGAGCAGATCTTGACCGCCAAATACGCCTTTTATTCTCCGTACTGGGACGATATCAGTGACTTGGCTTTGGATTTGATCAGCCGTGTGCTTGTGCTTGAACCCAACGACCGATTGGACGTGGTGCAGACGTCTTGCCATGATTGGTTGGCGGACGACACCTTAGAAGACGTTCAGGATGTGGAAATGGAAATGTCTAGTTCTGGCCGGCTAAGTTCTGTCAGAAGTAATTCAATGATCCATCCTGGCAGTGATAGAGCTTTGAGGACGCCTGTGAGGAGCAATAGCCAGCCCACGAGTCTTCGGGACCGGTACGCGTCGGAGTTGAACCTGTTCAATGAGTGAACTGTTGAGTGAACTGTTAAATAAATAGAAAGGACTTTAACCTCAAACGGACCTATGTACAAGATAAAAAGGCTTAAATAGACACTAAAATGCCCCCGTTTTCAAATTCGTTAGCTGGTGTTGCCGAGTAGCAAAAAACATCTGGAGCAAGGCTGAATTAGATGCAATGGTCGTCTGCATGCTTTCAGGAATAGTCCTGTTCTTAAACTTCGTCTGACTGGCAGATATACTCTGATGCACTCCTTCTATTTTCAGTAACACCCTCATAGCATTGGTGGTTTCTTTGAGCTTCACATAACAATCAAACTGGCCAATCAAGCACGATAAATCCCCGTCTGCCTCATTACCCAATTTGAACCACTCCAAGCTCTTTGCATAGTTATTGAACACATTCATTTCCAAGAACCCCAAACTGGCAAACGCCTCCTTCAAACCCTTCCCAGCACATATCTCTAGGTGATATTTGGCAATTTTCGGGTTGGTTGACGTGAATAACTGACTGTAGAAATAATGGGCTTTGAGTATGGTGCCATCTAATTCCCCATAAGTCATCGCTTTTTGCAAGTATAACCTCGCCTTCACCAAATCGGGTTTGGGGTGCAATGTATAGTAGTATATCCCTAGATTGCAATACACATGGCTGGCATATATGGTATTAGGTTCGAGATCAATAAACTGAAGCCAATAAGATTCTGCCTGCGAGAGAGCCTTCTTTTGGAACGCCAAATCGCCGGCTAACTTGAAAGTGAGCGGATGCTTGATATCAGAAAGCTCTTGGATCAACTGGTTGGCGTATTGGTAATCCTCCCCAGACGTTTGGGGGTCTTGTATAGACTTAAACGCTAGTATGGCTATAGCATCATTATTTCCAAGTTCTCCGGCCTGTTCCACCAATTCCGACTCCAATCTCACCAAGTTCCGATCGATGGTGTTTGTGCTTCTTCGAATCACCGATAGAACGTCTCTTAGTGTCATCAAATCATCGCTTTTGGTGTAACTGGGTAGTCTGATGTTTTGGGGTTCATCGAGATGGGAAAATACCGCCTCGTAAATGCTCATGGCTTTTTTGTACGCCAACCGACTGTCCTGGTCAAAGAGGATCCGGTTCATCATTTTTTTGCTGGGAAGAATGTTCACCAACGACGCCCTGCTGGAGGCATATCGTACGGACCTGAACATGATGATTTTTTTTTTGTGATTTTCTCGCGTGGCTGCAAAATGACTACAAGAGACTACTAAGTGAAGTGGTTGTTAAATGCAGGTATACAATGCAGTACAGATGTAAAAATTGGCTATTGTACAGCAAGAGACATCTTGCGGGAGCTTTGGGATTTCATGTAAGATCTTACCCAAGACCTTTAAAGACCTTTTTAAAGACCTTCATTGGCATCTTCATAGAGCAAAGGTCTTGCCTTCTAGTAGTTATGGTAGTCAATAAACCTCTCGAGATTATTCTCCTCGGGAGAATCTTCGTGGGAATGGTCCAGACCCGAATAGTCATTCACTATGGGAAAATCAAAAGCCTGGTCTGTCGGTACTGCATCAAAGATTTCCTGGCTGGGGGGTAGATTTTGGTAATTTGAAGAGTCGGTCATACGTCTTTGACCCGTCGGTTCTTGGTCCATATCGATTTTGGGTGTGTTGCTATTGGACTGGAGTAGATTGTGCGTTTGGGAGTTGACAAAGTCGGGAGTATTGGCAGAAAACACCTCGGTATAGTGGAAATTGGTGATATCTGATTTCTTTTGATTGCCGTTACGACTGAGACCCGAACCGTCAGCAAAGTGGCCCAAAGGCGAGAGGCCATTGGCCTTCAACTCGTTGCCGGCATTCCACACGGGAGCAAGGGTTCCGCCTTCATATTCAAAGTCCTCGTTCATGTCGTTGTCACTTCCGGGATCCAAGTCTGTGTGGCCAGCACCAAGGCTGTTGAAATGGGTGACTTTTTCGTGTGTGGAGGGAGACTCTTGGTGCATATTGAAGCTGACGTCTGCCAAATTTGCATCGGCTGCTGTGTCGGCAAAATTGGCATTTAATGGAGGTGATCCATGCATATCGTTGACCATATAGTCAACCTGATGCTGTTGGTTTTTTTCAAGGATGAAGTCGTTCAAAAAGCAAATGGAATCTTTAGATCCCACCAACACATGAGGAATAGCCGTGCCTCCTTCACTGAAAGCAGAGCTCACCTGTTGGCCTTCACTGAAATCGCTGCAAATTGACCATTGATTAGAGCTGGAATTGACCCCGTTGAAAAAATTCACCGAGAACTTGGGTTGGTGGGATAACAGAACCCGGACTTCATTGCACTCCTTGTCAATATTGTTATCCAATAATGAACAGCTTAAAATACTCGCTATGGGGTAGAATATCCTGAACAAGATCCTCGAGTTGTCCGACATGGCGGAAAAGAAGTAGTTTATCTCCAAATTCTTCTTCGACACAATCACCAACAAGTCGAAGTTCTGCATCACTTTATTCAACGTGAATGGGGACAAATTAGCGAGACCTTCCTTCAACAACTTCTCGTCGTGAAATCCGGACTTGACCCTCTGCCACGAGCCCACCGATAAAGAGGTGCAATCAATGAAACAGTAGCTTTCATTGATATCGAAATTAGCATAGTTCATCCGCTCAAGAACCGATACACTATTGGATCTACTGGAATCAATACTTCCAGAATGACCAGACCTTCCTTTTCTTTCGGACTTTCGAACCTTGGCCCGCCGGTTCTGAAACCATATCCTTACGGCCTTTTCCGACATGTTGGTCTTATCACTGATGTCTTTCCGCTGTTCTGGTGTTGGGTTCTGAGTATTTTCAAACTCTTGCAAGAGATAATTTAAAACTTCGCCCGAAGCTCTTGTTCTTCTTCCAGAACTGAAATTATCGTCAGACATCATGGGAAGATAGACACGGTGGTTGCGGGGTTGTGTTGGTAGCAACGAATGTGATAGATAACACAAATGGGAGATCAACTGCAATAACTTGAACGGTATTCAACGGCCAATTGTTGGTATTTTGTGGTTCTAACAATGGCACAATGCACTACTGGGGATCTGGAGTACACAATCACAAACAATTCCGGGGCTGGATATATTTGGAATGGAACAACGTTGTCTGAGGTTTGGGTCAAAAAGTTTCCCTGAAAAAAAGCGTGCGGTGTCGGGCACGGTGCAAAATGGGTGAGGTTTGTGATTTGGGAATCAGAGAGGGAGAATAATGGGGGGGGAAAGAAGGTGGGAAGAGGGGAAAAAGAGGGGG
>JAKTSQ010000064.1:0-30775 GCA_030580295.1 Yamadazyma sp. yHKS699
AGAACTTTACGGCACGTCAAACTTTCCCAGTAGCTGTAGACTACGAAGACAAACAGTACATATCAGTGACGTTGAAGAGAATCTGCGACACAACTTAAAAATGACACGCGCACGACTTTTTGCAGCCAAAGCGAAACTACCAACCTTTTGAGTTTTAGCTATCAGTCAATTCAGAAATACCCCCACCCCGACTCTCCAACACCAGAGAGATTGCAACAAAACAGTCATAATCGTCTTCCATCGGCCCCGAACCGTGCACACACTTTATAGCACCAGAATATTTCACAGTTTCAAGTTTGGCAATCTCCCATCTATCAACGCCAAAGCTGGGCCAAGGATAAGTGGATACTTATTATCATTATTGCCATAGCAAATGCACAATTTTTGGACATGCCTTATGTAACCAACATGTTCTATGTTGAAGTCCCCAGATATATGTTTTGCATCAACGCATAATGTCTCAAGATTAGGACAGAAAGAGGATCGCTGATTCTCTTTTGAAGTACCACAACATATACCCTTTTAATCTCAAGGAATACACTCTTTTCCAATCTTGCCTAACAATATCCTGAGTTCTCGTTTTGCTGGTGTACTTCAAACAGGTCGTGCTCCATTGCCCTGCACGATTTATCTATCTGTCATTACCTTGTATCTATTTTTTCTTCACCTTGCATGATTCTACTATCAACAGCTTTATCTATTATTGTCGTTATCTACAAGTTTAACTAAAGTTAAGTTCCTCAATCTGCTTGAGAACCGTGTCCACCAACTTATCATAGACGTCAGTAGTAATGATACCAGTACCATTGACTCTGTTATTATATCCGAAGTTGACCGCCAGATGCACCAAGTCTCTAATAAACCCTTCACTGACTACTTTTGGTTTCAAAAAGTCACTGTTCAAGCACTGCTCTATGGTCCATCTCTCATTTGGAACTCTCGACAAACAATTTTGCATCAATTCTATAGCACTGGCAGGAACCTTGACTCCGCCTAGTCCCTTTGTGGGGTAACTTATCTTCACCTGTGGGTTCATGATGGCCAAAATTCTTTGGTTTCCCTGGTACTTGCCATAGGGATTTTTACCGTATATCATTTGGTATATGATACACCCACATGACCACACATCAGAGGGTTTCCCAACTTTCCAGGTAGTTTTGTGGTCGCCAGATTGTTTCATAGGCAGCAAAGAATCATTCATATCAATTAACGCTTCAGGAGCCATGTAGCTGGGCGTGCCCATTTGGGCGTCTCTGTAAACGTTTGCCGTGTGTTCGGGAACAGCATTGGCGATACCAAAATCGATAATTTTCAACATACCCTTGACAAGTAAGAAGTTTGCCGGCTTCAAATCACTATGCACAATTTCCGCTTCGTGCACTGTTTGAACACACGTCAACATCTCAATGGCATAGAACTTGACAAAGTTGAGGTTGAGCTGCTTGCATGTGGTCAATTTGTTGTGAAGCACATGGTAGAAATCAATCTCGCCACACTCCATCACCAAATACACAGACCCTTCACCTATGGCATAATCGACGAGCTGAACAACCCTGCTGTTGTCCTTAAGTTTGAGAAGTAAATCGATTTCTCCTTTGAATCCACGAATACAAGCATCATCGAACAGATCAAATGTGACTTTTTTGATAGCGTATAGTCTATGGTCAGATGAAGATTTCACCTTGTATACTTTGGAAGTACCACCACGTCCTAGTAATTCCAACTTTTCGTATTCCGTCCCGTTTATAACAATGGTTTTCTTTTTGGGTTCAGAAGGTCTGATATGCTTGTCCGGCTTTCTGGACTTGATCGACTGAATTACGGCTGGGGGTAGTTCAATGGACTCCAGTTGTGACTCGGTTTGAACCGGTTGTGGCTGAGGTGGCTGATGTGGCACGCTTTCCACAGGCAGCACCCTAGAGTCCGGACGTGTGTAAAAAGAAGCCGGTTGTTGGGGTTTTGGAGGTTCGCTTTCGTGGGTATAAAAAGGGTTTTCTTGATCGGGATTATCAGTGGTTCTTTCAGCGTCTCCTTGCCAGTTGGCCATTTTGTTATCCATGACCTTCGGCAACTGGGGTTTCCTGAAATTGTTGCTTGGTGGTAGTTCTGACAACGGTTTGCGTAAGGGGCTAGGTTTCATACACTCGTTCGAATAAAAGCCCTTGCTTTCCATGTCGTTAGCCAACTTCAATCTCTCCATCGAGGCGCTATCAATATGTTTAAGATTTTCCGGGTCCCTCTGCTTTACACTTTCCGGGTCCCTATGCTTTGCACCCTGGTCCCTATGCTCAGCGTACACCTGCACACGTTGCCTTGCTAGACGTTCCTGCTCATTGATCTTCTTCTGCTGCTCTATTCTTTTTCGTAGTTCTAGCTCCTTTTCCTTGTTCAAGAAACTAAGGTCAAAATTTGCGTTCAGATTGGCTGGTGGTGACTTCAAGGTCCCATGCTGGTACGGATGACGCTCATCGTCTATTACCGACGTACTCACGGCCCTCCGATAATCGTGGCCCAATAGTCTGCCGAACCGCTTCAGACTTTTTACACGCTTAACTGCGGGCATTATGCGTTCTTTGTGGCCCATCGAGTCGGAATGGTCGGCTCCCTCACCAGCACCGGACGCCGAGCTGTGGCTCGAGACGTTGCGATTCAACGCATCCATGACATCGTCTTTCGAGTGGTGTTTGGTGGTAATTCTGCCGCTCATGTCAAGAGAGTTGTGCCTTGACGTGTGGCCTGAATTACCCATGCTATGTGTCCCGTAGAAGTTGGTGCTGTAGGAGCTGGGATTGGACTGGGATTGAGGTGGGTTGGACTCGGAATGGTGTGGGTGTGACTCAGAATGATGCGGATTGGGCTGGGAATGTAGTTCATTCTTGATGTCTGGAGTTATTTTATCATGCAAATTGTTCACCGATTTCTCGGTTTCTGGGGTGGAACTGTGGGGCAAGCTCATGGAGTCCTTGAAATGGGCACTCAACTTCTCCCTTATTCTTCCTTTGGAATGGGCGCTTGGGAAGTCCAAGTCGTAGATGCCGGTGACCTCTGATTTCGGTTTGGAACTTGTCCGAGAAACTGTTGTTTTCTCATTCAATAATGCTATACTGTACGAGCTTAATGCAGGCGGAAGGAACGTATGCTCATCATCCATGAAGTGTTTGCGGCCGCCTTGTCGCTCGTCGGGCGAGGCTATATGTGGTAACATAACTCGATATAAAGTATCATAAAAAGATTCTCAAAAACAAACAACGCGAAATAAGGGGAACCAAAAATGGGAGTACCTGCTATTCCAAAGGATGGTATGCACAGACGGGTGTATGGACGAACTGATGCGGAAGTGACGGCGTAGTATCGTTGTTGTTAAACGAAGGTGTTGATTGTAAAATCAAAAAATTAAGTCGCGTTGTAAACAATGGTAGAAGACACAAAAACGGGAAAAAAAGAATGCTCCACGGCAGGTTCGAACTGTCGACCTTCAGATGACACAACCATAAGACTATGAGACTGACGCTCTGCCAACTGAGCTAGTGGGGCATTTCCTGTGTAAGGCTCACAATTGAAAAATCTAATCCTGTGACATGAGACCTGGAATAGACTACGGTCTGTACTGCAGACTAGCTATACGTCATGGTCGCCGGTGTTCTTCAGGACATGTTCGATGTGTAGGTGTTTTAAGTCACCAAAAAAGCACAATCGAATACAGAATAACTACAGCGCAAGCCAGAGCCTAAAAAGACCGATACGAATGTATTGAATAAGATCTACAGTACATAAACGCCATCTTGCGATTCTCCTAAGCGGCTTCTTCGGCTTCATAAGCGGTTTCATCGAGTGTTTTTGTGTTCTTGAGTTCTCTTGTGATATCCCATCCCCTTTATCTCTTATCTCCTGAACACTCATCTCCTTTATCTGAACACTCATCTCTATCTGAACACTTCTAATCCAACCTAAAACCCGCCGGTCATGTCTCTAATTCTATCAACTTCTGCTTGCAATTGCTTCAAATCGTCCAATATGTCGGTAGTGCTTCCATTCACCCCCGAATTGCCATAAATCTGATTTGGTACCTCATTTTCTGACGGCATAAACTGCTGCGGGTTAAGCACCGGTGGACTGGAATACTCAGAACTGGAATAGTCTGGGATTTTCGGAGGTAGCGCTGGAGGAGGCACCGGTGATGGAGAAAGATAAGTGGCAGAAGCACCTCTTCTGCGGGAAGGTGGGGGTGGGGGCGGCTGCTGTCTTCCGTTGGGGGATAATCTTGATGGTGGTGGTGGTGGGGTAGGAGAAGACAACGATCTTATTCTCCTTGATGCAGGGACTGGCGGCGGTGGAAGCGGCCTGTCGTATGACGGAGAGACCGCGTCTATTCTTGTGTTGGCAATGGTGTTGGTGGCAGTATTGCCTGTCATTTGATCGGTGAACGACTGCAATGATATTTTTGAACCTCCGTGGTCTGGACCTTCCTGGTGTGGACCTCCCTGGTCTGCACTATATGTGTTAGATGCAGTATATGGGTTTGACGTCTCGGGCACTGGTTGGTCTTGGGAGCTGGGCGAAAACATTCTTGCCATATCGTACGGACCAGTTCTATTGGGCTTCAACGGCGAATACTTGTTGCCTTCGTCCGGCTGTTCTTGGTGCTGGCGCTGAAGGAACAGTGACATCTGTGCCGGACCCGTCATGTTGGGCTTAAGTAGCTGGTCGGTACTGGCACTATTGCTATTGGCCAAGTGGATCGAAGCAGGGACGCCATCTATAGAAGCAGTGTCGACGGAGTTCAAGTTCTGGAAATGGTTCAACTGTGACCCCATGTCCTGTAGTATCTGCTGCTCCTCAGCGTCTGGCTTGGGATATTGAGTGGTGTTATTCATGCGACTCAAAAGTTGGTCCATAGGCAAGGAATAGTCGAGCTCATTAGGAGGAGATGCCGGAAGTGGGGACGCCTGGGTGGTCTCATGCACACCGGTGACGATCTGGTCAGAAAACTTGACGGATTTCGACTTCTTCTTCCTTTTATACGGCTTTTCATCGGGCCGTTCTCCTGTGAGCATGAACTGCGTGAAACTGTCAAGATCCAACGGTTGCAAAGACTCTATTCCATTCGAAGCGTTCACGTCAGTGGAGTCTTGGGACATCTGCACCTCTTCTTCATCCTCCTCGTCGGAGCTCTGTCGTTTCTTACTGAGAATCGAAGGCGGTACCGGTATTGGAGCACTCATTTTAATAAGCCTTCGACTAAATGGCTGACCGCTCAAACAATGGGAGATTATCCTCAACAAGGCAAAGAACTCGCCCACATTTATCGAGTGCACCGTCTTGCTGTACAACCGGTTCAATTTGTCCTTCAAATCCCCCGACAACTTGAAGTTGACCAAAAAGTTGTAAATATCCGTCATGGATATGGTTCGAGAATTGGTCCGTGCCAAAATGTCACTGTACCACCGAATATACGTTCTTGATTCCGGCAACGTGAGCTCGTGCGTGGTCAATGAGAGGGGAATGGAATCCTCTGGCACGGTAGCATCACCCGCCACACTGGTGGCCGGAAATTGATTGTGTCTCTTGGAATGGGAGTTTAGTATATCATCGGCCAGGGTATTATTGAGCCGGTAGCTTTGTGTGCCGTTGGGGTTGGCCAAGGAGCTGTCTGAGTTTCCAATGGCGCCAAACGACACGGCGGGCGTTGGGGAGCTGGTCCTACTTATATCTGCCGAATGGCTATTTTGGCTGGGCGGGATATTTAACCACTCAAACCCGGACCCGTTCATTGTGAGATGGTTTTGGATGTCGGGGCGTTTGATGGCAAAGCAGTACTGTGGGTGTGAGGTTGTTGTGAGGGTGTGAGGGTGTTCTGTGGGTCAATTCGCCGGGTTTAATGGATCGTTGTAAACTGTCTGTTATTAGATTTTCTGAAAGCGAGGATTGATTTTATAATATGTTTAACCTTAAGCGAAAACCAGTGGGTGGCACGGGCCAGCGAAAGAAGGCGTCGGTGTTCGCGGAGAGTGGAGAAGACGGGGAGGACGAGGAGGCGAAGATGAAGAGAATTGTGCAAGAGAAGGCGAGGGAGGTGGAGGCTGAGTTGGAGAACACCACGTACGAGTTGGAAAACACAACGTACGAGTTTGAGAAAGAGAGTGGCACGGAAGAAGGCGGCACGGAAGAAGGTGATGGAAGCGACCCGGGCCTGCACAGCCTGGGACTGAAGTATATCCACAAACTCCTCACTGCAAAGAAACAGCGTGACGACGATAAACTGGCCGTGAGACAAGCACAGCTCGATAAAAAGATCCAGACCCTGGGGGCAATGGTGTTTGAAACCGATGCTTACAAATCCTTACAGTCTCGAGGCAGTGCAAGCGGTGTGCTGAGTAAAGCAAAACTGAAAGAGCCAGAACTAGACGAGAAGATGGTGGCAGACAAATACGGGATTGATTACGAACAATTAAAAGCATTTATTACGACAAAATTAGGTTCACGGGAAATAGACTCGTACAAGACGAGGTATTTGAAGCGAGTGTCTTAAGGCATAGTGGAGAAGTGGAGTGGATTAAGGATCTGCTGAACAGGAAGTGGGTCTGCTCAATAGTCAATTGCTTTGCAGCTATTGCAGATTCGCTTGCGTCTACTTCCGCATGGCCTCCTGCATGGCAATGTTCCCCTGGATCTCCCTTTGGCTCATACCAGTGGCCACAGGAGAAAGAGGCTCCTCTTCCTCCTCAATAAACTTGGTCTTCTCCCCCTGCACGTTCGAAGAAGCCATTCTTTCAATTTCAGTGGACGAAGGCATGAAGATAACCCTGGTACCAGGAGACTTTGCCATGTTTTGCATAGCATCCAAGTACCTGATTTGCATGGCAGGTTTAGAAGCCAAGATATCAGCAGCTTTTCTCATCAACTTGGCAGATTCCACTTCAGCCTTAGCATTGATGATCTTACCTTCACCAATTCTCTTGGCTTCAGCAGCCATAGACAAAGACGACTGGACATTTGAAGGTAAGCTCAAATCCTTGATCAAAATACTTTCAATGTTAACACCCCAATCAAAGGCAGTTTTGGCAATAATAGACTCAATGGCCTCGGCAATTTCTTCTCTCTTTTCAACCACATCTTGCAACACCCTATACCCAATGACATCTCTCAAAGTGGTTTGGGTTCTTTCCATAATAGCTTCATGAATATTGGTGATGGAATAAATGGCCTTTTGGGGGTCAATGATATTGTAATACACCACCGATGTGATCACAACACTAACATTGTCTCTTGTGAAACAACTCTGGGCAGGAATGTCAGCAATGTTGATTTTAATAGACACTCTAGTCAATCTTTCAGACCAAGTGTTGACATACGATAAACCCGGTTCAACCGTTCTGGATAATGCACCAAAAGTTTGCACCAATCCCACCTCACCTTGTTGCACCTCCTTATAAGGGTTTGAACATAAGAAGCAGAACACCCCAAAGCATCCAAAGAACTTTCCAGCTCCTGTAACGGCCCTTTGGTAGGTATTTGGTTCAGGAATGGAGTAGCTCTTTGCAAAGTCTTTGGTGACCATCTCTGGTCTGATATGTTCGGGTTCTTTGACAATTGTTTGCTTGTAATTTTCGGAGCTTGAATCTTCTAACATCATAGATATTTTTGCCTGAAAATTAAAGGATTTGGGGGCTCTTATATACTTGTCTTCACAGTGTTGTTACACAGGGCACAGCACCGGTATTCGTATTTGTTATATGCAGGACACGAGCATCAGATAATTATTATGTCAAGCCAAAAGCGGAAAGCCGTTACAAGGAGAATACGCAGTTTATTTCATGACACTGTCATTTCGTTCGTCAGTTGAGCAATGGTTTGAGGACGTTCTTACGCCTGCTGGACCAATCAAAAGACCAATCAAAAAGCCCATGCCGAAAACGGCTAAAAGTTAAATTATGGGGTTATCATCTAGTCATGCGGCTATAGAAATTTTATTGCCGGTACTAAAAAGGCTGATTATCGGGCTATGTATAAATGACATAAGGTCAAATAGTGGGGACAATAAGCGTATCTGAGATTTAACCCGATTGGGCTACTAACTAGATTGGCACTGTTTGCATGCAGGCCTTAGTGACGAATTAGTGACGGATTAGTGGCGGATTTGATGACGTTGTCATGTTGGATAGGATTTTGCAGTAATTGCAGTAATTGCGGTTATGATCTGACAAGGCGATGATTTTTTTGTGTTGGTTATGTACAGGCAGTTATACCTGGTCTGTGGTTTCAGGTCTGTGGTTTCTGGCTTTTGGTCTTTCTGATCTCTCTAGTCTTTTACTTTCTGCCTGCCCTAATTTATTCCTCTTGTTCCATTTATTCCTCTTATTCATTTATTCCATTTATTCTCTTGTTCCATTTATTCCTCTTATTCATTTATTCCATTTATTCTCTTGTTCCATTTATTCCTCTTATTCATTTATTCCATTTATTCTCTTGTTCCATTTATTCCTCTTATTCATTTATTCCATTTATTCTCTTGTTCCATTTATTCCTCTTATTCATTTATTCCATTTATTCTCTTGTTCCATTTATTCCTGTTACCTTCCTTCGTCTAATCTGCTTTTCTAACTCCCAACCAATTCTGAGCATTGACTTAGGGAAAAGCCTTGGTATCTTGGTACAATAAGCCTCGTTAGCCTCTCAATTACAGTAACGTGTCCCTGCCTTTCTACAACCAACCAGCACCACACTCCAATCAAGTAATACCAACAATGGGCAACACCAGCACCCTTACACCTAATCGTAACACCTAATCGCAACCTTCAGTTGCAACCTTTCGCATCAATCGCAACATTAACGTTAGCAATACAGATTCTCAATTTTTCACCAATTTATCAATGGGGTACTTCATTCCTAATAACAAGTTAGCCAACTTGAAGTTGTACAAATACGCCTCCGAGGATCACTCATTGATCTCCCAGATGGTGTTGAAGAAATGGTGGAACTACTTTGTTCAAATCTTCCCCAGAACCATGGCACCAAATGTCATCACCTTGTTGGGATTGATGTTTATCGTCGCCAATTTGATCTGTGTGTTCTACTACGACCCTTACTTGAACCAGGACAGTCCTTCGTGGTGCTATTTCTTCTACGCGTTTGGATTGTTCATGTACCAGACGTTTGACGGGTGTGATGGGTGCCATGCCAGAAATACCGGCCAAAGTGGTCCTTTGGGTGAATTATTTGACCATTCCATTGACGCTATAAATACCACTTTGGGGTCCATTGTGTTCAGCTCCGTGCTCCAGGTGGGGTACGGCAAGTTGTTTTTGTTGGTGCAATTTGCTTCTGTCACCAACTTCTACATGTCCACCTGGGAAGAGTATCACACCCATTCGTTATTTTTGTCGAAATTCTCGGGGCCCGTTGAAGGGATTTTGATGATCTGCACCGTCTTCTTCATCACTGGGGTGTTGGGACCAGGCTACTTCAAGTACAACTTGATCTCGTTAGATTTTGGCGCAATTAAATTGAATTTGGATATCAGACTGGCTGCTGCTCTTTTGGGACTTGGGTCTTTGTATTTCAACATTTCCCAAGCGTTTTCCAACGTGGCCAAGCATTATAGAAAGTCTGCCAAAGTCCCCAATGCCCGTAAGGCCACCGTTGATGCTTACAAGGGCTTGCTTCCGTTCTTTTGCTACTACTTGTCCATTGCGGCCTTGATATTCTTCTACCCAGAGTATTTATCCCTGTTCGCTTTACCTTTGTCGCTTTCTATCGGGTTATCTGTGGCGTTCTCCGTGGGCAGGATCATCTTGGCTCACTTGACCATCCAGCAGTTCCCAATGATCCACTTTCCCATGTTTGTGCCATTGGCCCAATTGTTCCTCACAAATGTGTGTGTGAATCTCATGCACTACGATCAGTTTGATGTTGTCTACTCCTTGGCTTGGCTTGGGTTCGGGTTGACCTTGGGAATCCACAGCATGTTCATCAACGAAATCATATACGAGATCACCACCTATTTGGACATTTACGCCTTGTCTATCAAACATAAAAGGGCTTAGATTTAACTTTGATTTGTTTATTCGTATATACAAGGGTTTTTCATCACTATTTCTTTTCTTCGTTAGAATTAGAAGTTAAAACGTTCTGAGCTGATTCTTGTAATGACATTTCTCTTTCCATTTCTTGGAGTTGAGTTTCAGATAAAATGGCCAATGACAATGGCACTCCTAATAACAAGATACTGGAAGTGACGGCCCATAAGAAGGTACCACCGACGGAAAATCCATTGGACACAGTGTACTTCAATTTTTCACCGGCATCAATGATTTGAGTTCTTTGCTTTGGAGGAATGATATCTTTTAAAGCGACAATTCTGTCGTACAAAGATTCGTTTTCCAAGTCAAAGTCGTCCTCAACTTCGCTCTCGCTATCACTGTCGCTGTCGCTGTAGATTTGCTCGGCTTTATCTTGGTAGATAGCAGCTTCTGCTTCGTCAATTTGGGTCAACTTCACCATTATGTATTTAATGCAGCAATTTGTCGATGAAGTTTTTTTTCTCACCTATGGGAAGTTTTGGTTGGGGCACGGCGCGACATTTTGCACGACATTGTTCTGGACCACTACTGCCCTGGTGCCCACATCACCAGGCTCAGTCGTTGTCCATGGCATACATGGGGAAGTCTACTTGCAGAACCTCGTAGCCCAACGACGTCATCTTCCCCGGATACTTCCGGACATTGTAAAACTGCGAAAGACCTCTCAAGCTTATTTCTTGATCAACCGAGTTATTGAAATCACTTTCCAAATCCTTCCCACTTAGCCAGTTATCACGCAACGACAATCGACAGTTCATGTAGATCATGGAAATCAACCCCATATTCAAGGATTTCCACTTCCGGCCCTGGTACGGAATTAGTTTCTTGACTATCTTCAAAATCGGTAACGTCAAGTACTTATTATCGAAATTGATCGCTAGCATCTTGAAGATTTCGTACGCCTTCAACTCGTTTATAACCAAGGTTCTCTGTGTATAGTTCTTTATTAGCACTTTGTTGATGATGTTCAAAATATTGACCATGGTGAAACAGAAGTTCTCGTTGTACTTGTCAATCACAATTTTATTGACGTTGTTTTCGTCTATAATACTGCTGAATTCACAGAGCCTCGTGGTGTTTATCAACTCGTATGTGGCTCCTTTTCTGGTTTTGTTTAAACAAACATGGAAAAACTTTCGATTATGCAAATCGATTTCGGGGTTCATCAACTGATTCTGGTACAACAACCGCTCGTATTCGTTTTCTTTATCTTTCTTGGGCTTTTGAATGTTGGGATTATCAAAGCTTCCCCTTAAATAGTCCACCGCCACGTTGAAGATCAGCTGGTCGAATAATATGCATGTCAAGTAATAGTACTTCAATACATGGTTGATTTTGAACCATTTAAGTAGTAAGATGATAATACTCGAGCTGGCCTTTGCTGTGATTTCTTTCGTTTGTATCACCTCAAGCTGTTGGACCAAGGCATTATCGATTCGTTTCTTCTTCTCCACATCGTTCAATTTCCCGTCGTTTTTAAGGTATGCCGGCAACCCGTTCAAAACCCCTTCGGTGAAGTCTAGGTTCTGGGTTATTTTCATGGCCTTGATGGTACTTACCAACACTTGCACTAAATTAGACAATTTGTCGATATTCTTGCCGTAAAACTGCTCCACTCTCATTATGGCCCCAATTTCGACCTTCTTGTTGGGATACTTCTGGAGCAAGTCATCTTCGTCGTAGTCAAACTCGTTCAACGTCAAATTCTCCACTTCTGTGTCGCTAGCAGTAGCATCATACGTGTTTAGGTACCCTCTTTCCTGGATCATGAACTTTTGTCGCTCTTCCCAGAGTCTTTTGTTGGAATAGCTTTCGTAAATTGACTTTTGAAGTATCTCGTTGGCTTCTTTAATAGCATATGGCACTTCCACTTCGTTACTTGCAGGGTATATGAATGGCATACCTTGGTTTACTTGATACAGTTTCCTCACCTTCTCTCCACCAGACATGAAATCTGAGGGGATGCTAGGAGGAGAAGGCACTGGCGTCGATATATGTAAAGTTTGGGTTGGAAGTTGACTCTGAATTGTGTGTGCTTTGTTAGGCCGGGGATTGGCTATGTAGTTCGATAAGGAGCTGGACTGGGAGTTGACTGCCATGAAGTAGTTGTAAGTGTCGTTCATCGAAGAAGAGCTGGACGAAGTAGATAAAGTATCACCATTCTCTTCGTCCAAAACTTTTCCGAACGTCTTAAACTCATAAGCATTGGTCTTTAGCATGGTTGTGTCATTAAACAACGGGTACTTGTCTAGCAAATCTTCCCGAAAGGTGAAATACTCTAGAGGTGAACAAGTCAACTTTTCATGCATCTCCGTCTCGGACTTGACCTTGTTTTGAATATTGTGATGGTGTACCAAAAACTCGTCACATGATTCTAAGATGCTAGAATCTCCAAATTCGAGTAGAATAAGTTTCCATAATAATAGTATCAAGTACCGGATTCTGTACGTGGAGTTCAAACGGGCTTTCCAGTGCTCTATGAATTCCACAATGGCCGATATCAAGTCGATTTCTGCAAGCTTTGACCGAATCTTCAAGAATTCCGGGCTATCTCTGCCCTGCAAAGAACAGCTCACAATAAAGTATACGATAGTCAAGGCCTTGAAATACTCTACCACGCCAACATCACCATTATCGTACAGAACCCCACTATCCACGGCAATATGGTGACGCATGAACTCCTTTATGGTGTGGCATGCGGCCGGCAATGCCCCCAACGACTGGATCACCTTGACATTTTCCAGAATCTGGTTTATCTGCTCTGACACAGTCCTACACTCATTAAACTTTCCAAACGTATAATAAAGCACACAGTCCAACGATTCCAGGAGCTGCTTCACCACAGCTATGTTCTCTATGCACTCAGACAAGTGGGATATCTCGAAATCGTCGTCGTCGTCTGCTTGTGCCTTTAATCTGGCATTGTACCACTCAGGCAAAGAATGCAAGCCCAACACCTCAAAATCATTATAAACAAACCACTCATTCAACTCTTTCTCAAGGCTGCCGGTATCGTGGTATTCGTACTTCAATTCCGTCTTGCTGGCGAGAAACTGAAGGTTGTTGGAAGACTTTCTGTCGCCATTCACATCATCGTCTGGCGAAGAGCTTTGACTCGCAAGTTGTTCGGCTCGGGCATTCAACTTCTTTTGAAAAGTCTCATCAAGGGAGTTGCCGTGGAGATCTTTCTTGGTATCGGCGTCGGGATGATCGATCAATTGGTCTTCTAACTGGTCTATCAGCACCGAATCATCAGCCATGTTCAGATCAATACAAAAAAAGACAATTCGCGAGATAAATATATACACCACCTAACAGAGCTTATATACTACAGACTCCAGGAAAGGGATACCAGGTCGAACAAACGGCCTCCTCTATGGCCCGTACCCTTGAACCCGTCCATTTGATCAAAAGCAAACGTTTTGCAGTCTCCTTCAAAATAAATATTGAACCACCCAAAAAGGAAACCGTTAATTTGCAACCGAAAGTCGACCTGATCTTGGGGTGACGACGGCATGGGTATGGATATGTTCTGTCCGGTCACGTGTACTTTATCTCTGGTGCTGTCAAACAGCCACACCGGCTCCAAAGTGGACCCTTTGCCGGAGTCTTTCTTATAGCACTGTAAGTCTATTTGCATCACTAACTTATCGCTGAACACGTACAGCGCTGGATTTGCAATTGTGAGCCTTACAAACCGAACTGACGTCAGGGATTGTGGGGTGTGGTATTCACGACAATCAAGCTGAGTTTCAGCGTCAAATTGCAAATACTGTTGCCAGTACTTCAAATACCGAATCTGTGACTTTATTGAGACACCTAAACCTGAGCCACGGCGCATCCTCTTGGATGTATAAAGCCGATTGACTTGCGATACACTGATCCGATGGTGTTCTTTGTGTTCCTGAAACATTATCGCAGCACAGCAGATGGTTCCAGACCGTCCTTTGCCTGCTTTACAGTGAACTAGCGCCACATTCATTTCGTCTTCTGAAAGAAACCAGTCTATTTCCTCCACTAATTGTATCATTAAGGCGAACGGTGGGGCCTGGTGGTCGGGAAAGGGATAGTACGACATGCGATTCTCAACATCGTGTTCGCTGTACCCTTTTTCCTCGCCTCGAAGGTTCCAAATATGCCATTTTGTGCCGTGATTGTGGTTTAGCACTGCTACGAGATCTTCTATAGGGTATCTATACCATTTCTTGAACGAGCTGTTAACGGGACCAGCACTCACTATTAGGCGAGGCGTTATATATGCCATGTCGTACTGGATGTCGTTTTCATCTTTATAGGGCAATTTGGGTAACGATACGATAGATCGAATAAGCCCTTTCATAAATTGCAAAATACTATTGTCGCAAAAATCACAGAACATGGACTGCTTTTATACTTTTCGAGATGGATAGGAATTAATTTTAAGAGATCTTTCTCTTATACTATTATATCCACAGATCGAGCTTTCTCTTATACTTTTTAGCCATGGGCCTTCTTTATACTTTTTAGCCATGGGCCTTCTTTATACCATTTTATCCATGGGCCTTCTTTTACACTTTTTACCTATGGAGCATTCTTTATACTATTTTATTCATTGGAATTATATACAATAAGGAACAATACAACCGATTGCCATCCATACAAACTTTCTCTAGTGAAACTTACAAATTTTCTAATTCATTCTACTCAAGCAGGAGTCATCATGGATTGTCTCATAACCTCGGCAATCTTTTCCGTCAAGATCGGATCACTCTTGATTCTTTTTTGCATCTTGGTGGCTTCTGCAAAAGAAGTGGCTTGAACTTTTTCTTCAATGGTTCTGGCCAAGTTTGAAGACTCTTCAAATAACACAATGGCTTCGTCCACTTCTTCCTTTTGCAATTTCAATTGAGCCAAGGAGATTCTGGCCAATTCCGATTTAGGATCCAATTCACAAGCTTCAATCAATAAAGTTTCCGCCTCATCGATTCTGTCGTAACTATCTCTGGAGATCAAAGACGCTTGGTTGATCAATGGGAGAGCACCCACAGAGTAGTTTGGTAATGCTTTTTGTAATCTGGCAGCAGTTTCAAATTGTTTCAAAGCAGCTGCAACATCTCCTCTGTCTGATAACACCTCACCGTAATAGTTTGGAATTTCCGGGCTGGTGGGGAACTTCAATTTGGCTTCAGTGAATCTGTCTTCAGCTTCCTTGATATCACCGTTTTTGTAGGTAATACAGGCAGATTGGACATAAGCATACACGTTTTGTGGGTTGAACTTCTTGGCCTTTTCAAAGTTTTCTTGGGCTTTGGCCAAGTCCCCGGTTAAGTAGTACAATTGACCCAAGTGGTAGTAAGCATCACCAGCTTCTGGAGTCAACTTGGCAGCAGTAGCAAAATCATCCAAAGCCTCGGCATACGAAGTCCTGTCAGCGTTGATCAAAGCTCTAATGACGTAAGTTCTGGATCTTGGTTTCAATTCGACCGCCTTGGAGATATCAGTGGCCGCTTGCAATGGATCGTTCTTCAAGAACTTGAAAGTAGCGGAGTATTCTAAAGCGATAGAAGCTCTACCGGCTTCCTCAGATTGAGCAGTCAAATCAGCAGCAAGATATCCTTCAACAGCTTGAGCAATCAACTTGTCAGCTTCGTCATAACCTTCAGGAGTGTTGATGTTGATCTTGGCAATAGCATCAAACAAGAGTTTGTCACTGCCAGTGGATTCTTCACTAATTCCTTCTGGGGTAGTTTCCGTGACAAAAGCACCAAAGAACGAGCCAATAGTAGAAGCAGAAGGCAAATCAAGAACTCTGTTCTTCATGTTTTCTTCCACGATTCTGACAGAGTGCTTTTTCAACACTCTTTCCAATACTTGTTCAATTGACTTGTTGCTGAATCCTCCATAGATAGTCAAGGCAGTTAAATCAAACATGGCTTCGGTGTAGTTTTCCAAGATTTCATACGAAGTGGCACGACGCAACACACACTTGGTGTAGTCGGGCTTCAATTTAATGGCTTCCGTGGTGTATTTGATGACATTTTCATGGTCATCCAACGCAGCGTAACAGGCACTCTTGTTACTGTAGAAAACAGGATCAACCTTCAATTTCAAAGCAGCAGTATAGTACGCAATAGCAGGCACGTATTTCTTGGCCTTGAACTCGGCATTACCGTCCTCCTTCAACGCCAACGCCCATTTCTCCTTTTCTTCTTCTGATAATTTGGCAACAGTAGTATCGTCAATTTCAGGTAAGCCATCTTTGCCGACGGGATAGATCTTGGAGGCAGCAGCGGCTGCGGTGGAACTGGACTCGGTCTTGGACTTCTTCTTCTTCTTGTTTTTCTTCGTCTTACTTGCCTCGTCGTTTGGATCAATATCAGCAACCGTAGATTGTTGATTCAACAAATATAAAGCGCCGACTGCCGATACACCAGCAACGGTGGCGGCTATGGCAATCAATGTTTTGTTCCGGGTAAAGAAATTGGACGAGCTATCTAATGCAGACATTGTGTACCACGGGGTGAGTGTACTATACGAAGGATTAAGGTGCTGAGTAGAAGAGTATTCTATTCTAATGACAATTTTTCACTGGCTCGAAAAACTGATGGAAAAAAACACTTTTGGGCGGCGCACGTCTTTACCCTGATCGAAGAAACCCATGTACTGTGCAATGTGTGTGCATAAAAAGGTATGTACTATGAAATGTGTGGTCATAAGAACCTATGTGCTATTCGAGATTGTTGTAGTAGTGCTCGTGCTGCTGGTACCGTCTCCGGGCGCGTTGGTGGTCGGAATTGTTCTGATAGCTGGCTTCCCTCATTACATCATCGTAGGTCGGAAGTGGAAGGCTATCGGCGCTGGAAGTGTCCGAAAGGCCCTCATGGGCGGGTCGATTGGGTAGTTTGGGAGGCTGAAACAGCACGTCGGCTTCCAATGGCACTTTTGTCACAGAATTCAGACTATTCTTGCTGTGAAGCGACGGATTAATGGATGCATTGGTCTGTAAAGAGCTGGTCATAGCAAGACCACCCAAGATCTTGATTTCACTGACCTGAAGATCAACGTATCTGACTTTTTTGTTGACCTCCGCTTGGTTGTTAAAATCTGACACCTTCTCACTGGAGAATCCTCCAACCACTGTCAATCTATACTTTCTTTGGACATTGCAGGTTCTGAACGATGGCGAAAGATAATCCGGGAGCACACAGTTGGCGTAGTACTGTTTAGGAATCTCCATCTCGTATTTCTTACCGGCTTGACTGGTGGTGCTTGTGGCAGAAGAACTTTTCAGTTTTTTGCAGTTCTTCAAGTCGAATTTCAAGTTGTCGTATGTGTTGTTGCAAATGGTGATAACGTCGTCCCGCTTGGACTTGTGGATCTCGTGCGTAGACCCGTCATTTTCCAACACCGAGATAATCGTGGTGGATGTCAACTCCACTATAAGCCTTTGGAGATAAACCACTCCCAACCCATTACTTTCGTCTGGCTTGCCAAACTCCGCTAGTGAGTATACCGACGGATTGACCCCCGAAACCAAGTACAATTTGAACGTGGGCGGCTTGGTAGGGATCAAGAACGCCGGGTGCCGGAACCTGGCCTCAAAAGAAAATGGCACTTCTGAAACGTTGACTTGCGGGTAACTGTTTGAAGATTTTCGAGGTAATGGCGGAGGCTGGCCATTCATGCCGTACCCGGACGACAGAGGGTCAAAGAACTTCTGCAAGAACCCCTTCCGTTGTTGAGCAATGGGAAATGGGGTCTGGGGTAAGGTTTTTTCCGGAGTTACTTTCATTCCCACAATCTCTGGGATCCTATTCTTAAACACCATGTCTTTCCGCACAAACACCTCTCTATACTCCTCATAGTCACCACTTTCCATGAGGGGCACATCGTGGCTGTCCAAGTCCAACGGCAAGAAGATGAACGGGTCGAATGCCCGAAGATTGACCTTTAAAAACGACGATCTTTTGCATGTCACTTTGACAAAGTATTTGATGGTAGCAAAGTCGCCCAAACCACTCAACGACGGCGGCAACTGGTTACTGATATGGTACGACTGGGTGTACGGAGGCACGTACCCGTTTCCAGACCCGTTGGAGGCACCATTGGCACCATTGGCGCCATTTCCCGCAAGGTACTGGGTGGCCATGTTCCTCACAGAAGCAGTGGTAAAATTACCGTTGTTGATACGCAAGTCGAGGGTTTTGGGGTTGAACAGCACCTTATTGGTCACCCCCAGAAGCTTCACGCAAGAATTGTTCAATGGGAGCTTAAATTGAAATGGATATGTATAAGTGCCTGGAGTCAAGGTAAACTCTTTAGCATTTGAAACCTGCCGCACGTTACCCGGAGGAAACACAATCAACGTATCGTACAACACTTTGTGCACATCCTGCAACACCTTGTCTCTGCGTTCCCGCCTTCCATTTGGAGGTCGAGGAATGTTTAGTTCGGTCTTGGCTATGCCTTCTAGTTTCACCTGAATATAGTTCAAAGAAATGGAACCGGTGACGGTGAGCTGGACGGTTCCCGATAGAAGGTCGTAGTTGGTGAAGGTGCCGCCGGACTCGGCCCGGTTGATTTCGATTTTAACATCACACACCATTGTTGGCAAAGAAAGAGGGTGTGCCAGATATATACAGTTGACCGCAAGACAATGTCGTGGATGTCGCACAAAGCCTCTGTTGCGGTGAGGCAATAATGTCGGTTTTTTCAAGTGGAAACTTTTTACAACTTATGTTCATTTCTTCATTCAGAAGCCAATTGATCAAACCAACTTTAGTTAATACTAGACTTTTCACAAACTCGTTCAGAATGTCCGCTCCAGAAACCACCCAGATCCAAATCGTCAAGGAAGGTGACGGTCAAACCTTCCCAAAACCAGGGGACTTGGTGACTATTCATTACACTGGAACTTTAGAAAATGGAAAGAAGTTCGATTCTTCTCGTGACAGAGGTAAGCCTTTCCAATGTACCATTGGTGTTGGTCAAGTTGTTGTTGGATGGGACACGGGAATTCCAAAGTTGTCTCTTGGTTCTAGAGCCAACTTGACGATTCCAGGCCATGAAGCTTATGGGCCAAGAGGATTCCCTGGTTTGATTCCACCAAATGCCACTTTGATTTTCGATGTGGAATTGCTTGGTATCAACTAGATAAGGTGTGTAGCAATCGATGTTGTATTCCAGAGGATGAGTTTTCTGTATCGTATCTGTGTCGTATTGTTAGAGTCTAAAGTCTATTTTCTGGTTTTCTGTCCTACTTCGTCTATTTTCTGGGCCCACGTACTTCGTCTACTGTCTCCAGTCCTATCGTCTATTGTCTTGATTTGTCTATGTACGTCGTCTGTTTTCTGTCCTACGTCTGTTTTCTGTCCTATATTTTCTGTCCTATATTTTCTGTCCTGCTTCGTCTGTTTTCTGAGTCCTACTATTTGACCCGCCAGTATAGATTGTTGTTGTCCTTGATACTTATATCGTTGGCCGCAGGTAGCGTCGGCAACATCACCTTGTACTGGATATCAAAAACCTTCAATTGCGGCAATTGAATGATGTTTTCAATGGTGTTGTAAGACCCGAAATATTCGAGCTGAAACTGATTAAATGGTAAAACTGGAAACTTGGGTTGAGTCAATGGATACATATTCCTGTTGTCGTCAAAGTTCCACACATACCGTTCGTTTTCATCCAATAATTTACTGGAAAACGTGAAAATTCGAGGTGTAGGGTTCTCTATAATGTACTTCAACTTGACATTTTTGTCGTCAAGCTTTTCAACCATGAGAAGCACCCGTGGGTCTGCTACCGGCAAGAGTATCTCCCACTCTTCGGTACGTAAGGTGTAGATATCGGGCGCCGTACGTCTTTTCCATTCAATGTCACCAGACGCTACCACCGTCACGTTTCTTTGAGACACTCCGTTCTTGCTTTTGGTGGTGAAAAGTTTCTGCTTGGTCGACGACAGCTCCATTAACGACAGCTCCACTAACGACAGCTCCATTAACTCCACCACCGTATCAGGATTCTTGGGTCTTATATTCTGAACAATGCTGACAATCTCCAACCCGTCGGCCTTCAATTCAGCTAATTGATCTACTAATGTGAGATTCCCCTGCCATACCCGGGTGACTATTGGCATTGATACGTGGTTCTGCTCCTCCCTATGGAGAATGAAGGGGTTGGGCATATCATTGTGATCCCGGTATCTGGGACTGATGGAAAACTTACACTGGAAAGGACTGTTGATAACTCCAAGAGCGAAGCTGGCTGTGTCATAGACAATCAAAGAATCTGCAGAATCAGTTTCTTCGTCGTTCTCAACAACGATGGTCTTCAACGCCAATATAACCCGGTATGATTTCTTGGACTTTTTCAACTCTTCTTCTGCAGCCAACGAGGTGCTGTTTGTAGCAAGGAAAAGATTCACTTGCTTGGTGTCCATATTTTCTAAATCATCGATTACGAGTGCCTCGTCGTCTTTCATGTTCTCCCAGTTCACTTTGGGGTTGATGAGTTCTGAAGACTCTTCACTTTCGTCACAAACAACCTTCACTTGTGGCGACAAGGATACCTTCTTGTAATTCAATTTCATACTGGTTTTGAACTGGATGTTCAATGCAAGACAAAGCTTTTCTCCAAGTATTATATATTCGGTTTCGGCAGACCTCATGGTGACCAGCACATTCGGTTTTATAGGCAGAATCGTCACTTTTCCTTCGGAAGAAGGCAGAAACGAAACTGGCACCTTCACAAGCTTGTTGTCCACTTGCTTGTAGAACCAGAGGTAACTAGAATGCTTTTTGATTCTACCGGGTTCATGAGTTTGGGTCACACTAACTTCCACATCCTTAGACCCTTTCACCATCAAAGTGGCTTCAACTACCACCTCCTTGACCGCACAAGTTCCCGATCGTTCAGTGGAATGGCTAACTTGGACTACTTTGAAACCGGTTGCAGTTTCTGAACTGCAGAGTGTCAAATTCGCTGTGGAACCCTCGACCTTCTGGAGTACAGTGTCTTCCATATTGGCATCATGGGTCACATCCACGACGGTCAATTCGCTTCTCCCTTTTCTGTCAACCAATTCAAGTTTCACAGACAACTTCTTTACCACCAATGAGTATTTAACATCCTCTGTGAAGTAGTTGTTGAACGCTCCCTGGCTCACTTTTGGCGTGAGCAGTACTTGGCACACAACGTTGTCAAACACAGTGGGCAGCCCCGACCCTCTGTTGCATGCAGCTTCATCAGAAAACAAAGCATCGATGTCGAAGAGCAGGCCATCATAAACCATACTGTCGGAAACCTCCTTTAAGTCCACTTTATCGATATTAGATCCTTTCACGGTCAAGCTCTTGAGAAACGCTTCGTCGTGCTTCCCGAGACGGTTGTAGCAGCTGATAGCACTTAAGGATATCTGGTTGTTCATTGCAGTCCATGAATCAGCTCTGGTGGTGGCTTCGTCAAAATATTTAGCTGCGTTCTCATAATCTTGGTTTCCATAATACTCCTGAGCAATCTTGTAACAAAGATACTGATACCTATGGTTACTACCTTCTGATTGTGACTTCATAATGGCGGAGGCTTTTTTGAGAATAGCCAATCTCTTGTTCTTGATTTCTGGCTCCGTTTTATTCACTCTTAAGAAGTCCAATTGTGAAGGCTCAGTTATATATGAGCTCGAAAGGAAAGACTCAGCTTTGGTAAACACAAGTGCCGGATTAAGAATGATATCCAAACTCCCGTCGGTGAATTTGACACCACCATGGTACTCAATGGCCTTGTAGTTTCTCCGTTTGGCATTAAAGGCCTTTATATTAGTTGACGCAAGAATGGACTTCGGAAGTGCCGACAATAGCTCCCCGAGCCACTCATATTGCACGGAAATCCATTGGGTGATCTCAATCTTGCCCTTGGTGACATTACTGACATTAAGAATGTGTGCAGCATGTTTTTTCAAGGCGGTGATGGGGTCTTCCAACGACAAATATGCTCTGACAATATGAAACGCCAAGACGTCTGTTAGTGTTCGGAATTGTACATATCGGGTAACATCAAGCAGTGACACCTTGTCTTTTGTGAACTCAAAGAAGTTCTCTTGCACTAGCGTCACCAAGTTCTGATATGCAACTTCAAGATTGTATATCGAAGCTTCGAGGTTACTGGGATGCATGAGCTGGGCTATAAATGCCTGTTTGATCAAATTTCGAGTTTCCAAGAACTTCGGCGTCAATTCGATGGTTGTGTCGATGTTGTTGGAAGACGGATTGGAGTAGTATTTCTTGTTTCTCTGTTTAATCTTCAATTCTATGGCTTTATAGAATTCCATGGCGATATTCTTCAACGTGGGCATCAACCCCGTCACAAGAGCCTCACTGTCCCTCTCAAAGTTGTGCATGGTGTTTAGGTATAGCACACCCGTTAACCGAGTAAGGCCCGTCAATTGGCGGATCTTATTGATACGAGGTTCATCTTCCTCAACAGTTTCCGAGTCAGAAACGAGAATACACACGTATTTGACCCCAAGCGCCGTGAACTTGTTCTTGAAGGTTTTGATTCTCTGCACCAACATGGTATCGTCAGCAGGCCCCGACAAGCTAAGAACCTGAATGAATGCAAAAGGCTTTAATTCCCGGTATTTTCTGAACCATTGAGAAGATAATAGGCCGTTGGGGAACAAGTCCGACTTGATATTGAACGGTGAAAGAGTGGAATGCTTATCTATCTCTTTAAAGCTTAGCAATTCATCAAGAATCGACGTATCGTCGCCTATGTGCGTGTTTATCAGAAACCTTGTGTTCAGAAGCCTGTTTTTCAATATGGAGTTATCCCACACGGTGTTGGCCAATTTAAAAGCGTCAAACTGCTGGCATAGACTTCTGCAGGGGGGTGAATCGTCCAGAACCTGTAAGATGATCAATGGAACGAAAATATCTAGGAATACGGCATCATAGTTATCCATTGTTGGTAGTATTTCCAGATCAATTTCGCACAGCTTAAATCTTGCGAAAAAAGTCAAGTCTTCTTCTTAGTAATATATTTAAGCCATGTCAGACGACGTTATCAATGCCAACCCAACTATCATAAATGTGGAGGACTTACCCACGCGGCTCGGAACTGAGTCGTCGTTTTCCAAGCTGGCGCCCAATCCGATTTTGGAGGACTTTACTACCCTTTCGCTTTTGACGCCCAAAGTCCACAATTATGACTTGGCCAACTTATCCACACCAGATCTCATCAGCGACAACTCAGACACAGAGATCTTGGACTCGGACGAAGAAGCAGAAGATAGAGATTCCCAGGAAATATTTGATCTTATTTCGTCTATTTCTGATCCCGAACATCCTTTAACGCTAGCACAATTGGCAGTGGTGAATCTTCCAGATATCCATGTGATTCCCAAAGATAATGGGCTTTCGGAGGTGCTCATCAAAATCACTCCTACCATCACCCATTGTTCGCTTGCCACATTGATCGGGTTGGGAATTAGAGTGCGGTTGGAAAGGTGTTTACCACCTAGATTCAGAATCCGGATCTTGGTGAAAGAGGGAACGCACCAGTCGGAAAATCAGGTCAATAAGCAGTTGAACGATAAGGAAAGAGTGGCGGCTGCGTGTGAAAATGAGCAGTTGTTGACGGTGATTCTGCAAATGTTGGCCAGCTGCAAGTAATTTATCTGTACATTAGGTTAATAAACGGATTGGAGCTATCGTTTTAGCACGAAAAGGAAGTATTGAGTGTAAGTTGTCTGGGTTCTAGGTAAAATGTCTATTATCTTCTAGGTAAAATGTCATTCTAGCTTCTAGTGTACATTGGCGTCAGTCATTACAATGTCTCAGTTGAGTCTACTATACAAGCGATAAGCCTCGATTTCTCCGTAAGTAATCACCATATCTGAAGCATCAAGAACCACGAATCTGAATATAAATCTCTTTATAAAGTCCATTAGTTTGAACGCTTTGGCGTCTTTGTGATTCAATTGCATATGGTGTAATATCCTGTCCATAAGGTGGGCTAGCAACGATAGCTGATTATAGTATTCGTACTTATTCTTTTGTATTTCTTGCTTTTGCACGAATGAGTAAGTAGCAAATACGGGAATGGAGTTGAAGGACGGATGTTTCAAATCACTGTTATCAGGAGAAGTGATGTTAGACGATCTCCTACTCTTTGAAGGGGTGGAATTAACAGTACCACTGGTGCTGACGCTGTTTCTACCACTATAAGGTAAACTTGGTCCCGACATGTTAGAGTTCATTGAACTTGACAGTTCCCGATTTTTCTTGATCTTGTTATAGATTCGTGATTTTGAAAGAATACTGTTCAAAGCTTGTTGTTTCTTGTCATCTTCTGGTTCTTCAGGGTTTCCGTCATTTAGTGACGTGATATATGTCATATTATTAGCATTAGTGGAGGAGTTGGTGATCATGGCGTTGGTATTATTAAGGGTGGCATTAGTATTATGGCCAATGAATGACAGAAACCGTTTTCGAGTCAGAATATGTTCTTTTGAACCAGTTGACCCTCTTTTGGCATTGGGAAGAGTGTTAAAGACATTGGATCCATTTCCGTTGTTATTACTGTTGTGGGAGAAGAACGAAAGGTGCGTTCTCAGCGATGTGGTGGAGGATTGGTTAGATATCGTTCGGTTTAGCGATTTAGTGTCGTCCATGGTGAAATCGTCTGTTTCTTCGTCTAGTTCTTCCTTCACGGAAAAATCACTGGTTAGTTCGGTACTAAACGAGTTTCGAACGGGCGGTTCATCGAACTTGTACGCCAAAAGCAACTTCTGGTAGTATAGCAATGTCGTTTCGTCCAACGGTTTATCAAAGTCCCCCACTTCTGCTTCCACCATGCTATTGATGTCTGTCAACATGGCTACTTTAACTTTGGCGTCTTTGACCACCACATTGTCTCTAAACCAAATATCGCTAGGAAATGCCACATCCGGCAAAATCTCTTGTACGCCTTGCACTCGGTGTCGTTTTCCAGCATCGATAATGGCTTTGGGATCTTTCACGTTTAAAAGGTTCCTTAAAAACTGTTTGATGTAGTCAAATTGGGAAGGGTCTAGGGGTAGCGAAAGCGACAACGACAGAAACCGTTGCGTGGCGGTTTCATAGCTAGCTGATCCAACAGACATGGTAGTTGTTTGCGTTTATTCAGCACTAATGAGCTTCTTGAGCTTCTTGAGCCTCTTTAATGAGTTCTTTAATGAGCTTCTAATAAGCCGTTTTTGATGAGTTTGAGCAGTTGGCGCGCTATTGAGACACGAATGTGCGGCCTTTGATGTAAGCTTGCAGATGCCCTGTACTGTTTTGTGTCAACGAAGTGTAAAATTGTTCTCCGGCAAAATCAATGTTTATAGCACCAAATGTTTTTACATCGCGGTACCTTCATGATTTTTGTCGTCAAAATGCGGTAGGCGCACGCCTTTCCAATATGGCTGCTGTTTGGGGAATATTGTGCGCTGGCTAGCCGCAGGAAAGGCTATTAGAAAACTAAGAATACTATATCATGTCAAATAACAAACCCAAGTTCCGGTTCGATTTGAAGATCAATGAGTTGTCCAATATCCCCCAGGTCAGCGGAGAGTGCTATATCGAGGTGCTAATCCGGGACAAAAAGCGGGTCAATACGTTATCTTTTAAAGGCTTTTCCATCAAGAGCAATCATCTAGGCAGGTCCGGGGACAGCGACAGTGATAGACTGACGCCGGGAAATGATGGGTCGGAGTCCACCGACCAATCTGTTTCCAAAGGCACCGGCGGCAACATCACCGTGACCACGTCCCACAAAAAGATCCACAACTTCAAGTGCAGTTTCAATTATAATATAAGCTGTAACTTGAAATTCGGGCTCAAGAGACGTGAAAATCTAATTGCCGATAAGTTTTTATTGATACGAGTGTTCTATGCCGGGGAGAAACATAAGGAGTTTGGCACACGCCACACCAACAATAAGCTTGAGCTTGGGAAGTTGGAGATCAACTTATCGGAATATTTGAACTTCAATGAGCCCATCACGTCTAAGTACTTGTTGAAAGATTCCAAGGTGAATTCCATTCTTAGTGTCACTATCAACCTCGCAGAGTTGCCCGACAACTTCCGGTTCCATACCCAGTTGCAAGTCAACGATAACGGCGGGTCTTCACAATCTTCGGTGGCCCATCGTGAGAGAACAGAGTCCAAAAATACCGGAATTGGAGCAACCAGTACGCTGTACAACGTTCCGCAGTTCAAACGGCGGAATGTGTTTGGTGGGTTGAACGATGTGATTGGCGAGAGTAAAAGCAGGACTAGCTCTGACAGCTTTCAGCGGGACACGTCTCCAACCACTGATGATAAAAAGAAGAAAAACCAGAAGAATGAATCTTCCAGTTCCCGGCCACAGCAAAAAGAACAGACAAAGAAGTACGAACAGGGGGTGCTCATTGATCCTATCATCAACGGTTTGTACAAGAAGATCTTGGAGTCGACATGGGATCCCAAACTCCATACGTTATTGGAGTTCAGCCCGGAGCTCTGTATATCCAGTATATTTGACAATAAGGGAGGGGAGTGGCAGCAGAAACTCAGAGAAGACTTGGCTAATGAGCATGATGACGAAGATGAAGTCAGGTGTATACATGGATTGGTGAACGAGACTAGCTATAGAAGTGACTTGCGGAGCTGGAAATACGATATCAGTTAGCTTGAATGAACCTGATGGTTCTTTGCTCTTAGTCGAGCTCATGCAGCCCTTCGCTTGAGTTTCAACCGGCTCATGACAGTCTCGTACCCCTTGGTGATCTTAGATCTGGGTCTTTCCACCACTTTCGGACTTGGCATTTCACTGGCTGGCATCAAGAACGACGGTCGGGCCGAATGCCTCATTGGCTTCAAAGGAGGTCTCAAAATGCTGCTGGTGTCTGGGTTCTCGTTCGTGACAAAGAGTGTCTCTATCTCCGCCAACAAATGATCAAGCTTGATATCTGTGGAGGACTGAGGCGACACTCTTGCACAAGTGCTCATCAACACAGTTTCCACCGATTTTCCCGTGGAATAGGTCTCGCTATCTGAAGACACGGAGCTGTCCGAGCTGTAAGATCTTCGGGAACCGGGCCCAGGGCCAGTTTCGAAACAAATGCTGTGCAATGGACTGGGAACGTACGGCATGAAGGAGCAATATTCACAATGCTCAAAATTGACGTTCTGGCACCGTCGTCTGTGACATCTTAGTCGTCGTGTGTCTTTAAACCCTTTGAACTGCCCGTGGTTAATGGTTGCAAATTGTCTTTGCGGCAGGAGCCTTGGTCGCAAATCTGGTTTATTGAAAAATGATGAATTCAAGTATTCTTTGCCATGGTTGGAGAAGTCCGGTCTCGAGGACTTGTAATCTGTCACTAGTGTCATCCACAACCACAAAAATCTAGCTAATAAGAATAAGCAAACAACCTGTAGGAACACTTTAGTTGTAAAGTTTGCGATTCACAAAAGACGGTTCAAAAGAATATTTATAATATACAAAATCTATTTAAGAAGTCATCAAGCCATTAACATGTCTTAAAATTGATTTAATTATCGTTTGAATGGTTGGATTGGTGGCTGGCGGGACGACGGTTGTTGTAGCCCCCTCTTTGATTGTCATTACGTCTTCCTCCTCTGTAACTGTTATTACCGTAATTGTTATTGTTGCCGTAATTATTATTGTTACCCTGGTTTCCCCTTCTCCTTTGGTTCTTATTTCTTTGCTCTATGTTCATCATGCTTTGTTCTTTAGCATGGTCCATTGTCTAAATTTTGTTAGTGAAGCCATAGGTGTTGGTTGGATTCAATACATACTTGCTCAGGTAATCTCAAATACTTGATGTGCATACCCCGCACATATAGTTCGGGGATCTTGGTAAATTCTTCTCCGTTTGGCGACGTTTGAATGACTTCACTTAACGTCAAATTCATCCAGGAATCACAGTTTGTCAATAACCCATTCAAGGTCTCGCCGTTTTTCAATTCAACCAAGATTGGTTGCGATTTCGCTGATGTCAACAAGTATAAGGGTAACTGCAACGATGTTAGTATTTTGTTTCTTCAGGTATATGCTTACACCAAACATACCATTATCTTTGAGGAGTTGTTCAAAATTTGTTGATGAGAATTTTGTTCGCGACATCATGAGTTTTAGAAGAGAAGAAACGGTAGCAAACGATTTGTAATATTACACAAAACCTAAACGAGTCAGTCATCATCTTGTGGGGGAGCAGAGGTGCCTCTCAAGGTTAATGGATAGTGATCGGCGTTTTCATCGTCTTGATCATCATCTTCTTGATTACCTAACTTGAAGCCGATATAATCTTCAGAGGTGAGGCCTTGTTGGGCATCTTGAAGGGAACCCAAATCTCCTGGGGTCATGATACCAACCTTCCCTCTTGGAGATCCTGGAACTGATAATGGTCTGGTCAACTTCAAGCTACTGTTATTCTGTTGGAAAGGATTGCTTCCATTTTTGAACTTATCGGGGTATGCTCTCTTTAAAGAAAGTTGTCTAGCCTTGACGTATTCCAATCCCATTCTCTTCCAGTCCAACAAGTCACTCAATCTCTCGGTTCTGTTTCTTTGGTTGATTCTCTGTCTTCTTGTTTTTTGAGAAAATTCAAACATTTGATCAGTCAATTGATTAATGGACTCATCAACGGATTTCATTCTTCTATCATTGATGTAGATACCATAATCACTGGTGTTCTCGATCAAATCTTCCATGTAACAACCAAATCCTGAAAGATTGGTGGTGATCGACGGAACACCCATGACGGTACATTCTGCAGGAGTGTAACCCCATGGCTCATAGTATGAGGGGAACACCCCCAAATGACAACCTCTAACAAATTCGTCGTAATCCAATGAGAGAATAGGATTATTGGCGTTCAAGAATTCGGGGTGGAAAATAATCTTGACTCTATCTTCGGGTTTGTTGAACAACTCCACTCTTCTGATTTGAGTCAAAACAGGGTCTGTTGAGTCATCAATCATGTTGTGGGTAACAATTGGTGGTAATCCCTCCCGTTTTAATGCAAAGATTCTTCTCTTCAACAACACCCTATCAGCTGGTTTGATCAACTCATCAATCGAAGGAACTTCATGACCCCCGGTAGTGGAGGTGTTATGTTTGTTGGGAAATCTAGCACAATGTTCGAAAAGTCTCTCCCCCACTTTTCTTTGAACTTCTTCAATGGTATTTTCTAATTGTTTAATAACAGCTTGACCTTTCAAGGTTTCGACAGTGTACGACAGGGTCTTACCTGGCATAATAATGAATGCAACAATTGTCATTTTCGAACCAGATTCCTTCAATCTATGATTCAATCTGGCTAAAGCCTCGATGAAAAAATCACAACCCTTGTTTCTAAACTCGTATCTACCAGCAATGAAAAAGTACAAAGTGTTGTCCAAATCAAAGTCGTAGTTACCATAGAAATGACCCTTGACGAACTCGTTGATCTTTTCTTTCTTCAAAGCATGCAAATTTTGGAACTCATGAACTGCTTGGAATTTAACCACATTCAACCCATTGGGCAACACTCCATCGGGTTTCCGTTTCAACAAATGTTCCGATTCAAAAGCAGTGATGTTACTGACAGTAGTAAACACATCGGCAGTATGAGCGGCCGATCTTTCAATGCAGTATCTGTGGTAAATACCTCTTTTTCCTGCTTCAGCGTCGACATCGAAATTCGCCAAATTGTTATAAAAGTCAATGGAACCGGCACACAAGTATCTTCCCAACAAAGTGGCATGGGTGGTGAAGATGGTGGTGACGTCTAATTTCCGTCTTTTACACAAAGGTAAAGCCACGCCCGCCAACCACTCATGACAATGGCAAATGACGGCCCTTTCTCTATCGTGGAACACCAACTCTCCCAAGAACCACGCAACAATGTACCCCAACAAAATGGCATCGTTACTCTCTTGGTCATGTTCAGGAGCTGGGATCCCGGCACTATTCCACAAATCCGATTTCCATTCGTTGAGATGTTGTTGGGCAGAATGGATGTCAAAAAGTAAAACCCTTGGAGCTCCTTCAATCAACCATCTACCGTATAACCACTTGATACCTCTGTCGCTCATGTTTTTCAAGCTCTTCAAGATCATAGGGTCTTTGACTGGTAATTCCTCCACCTCAATCTGAGCAGATTGATAATTTAAGGGCCCAATTAACGTATATCTTTCCCTATATTCGGCCACAGTAATAGGGGCCTTAGACTTCAACACTGAGTAAATACCGCCCACTTTATGAGCCACCTCGGTGGCCACTTCAAACAACAAGTGGTTCTGAATGTCTCTACCCATGACGATGTCTGTATCAAGTGTAACTCTGGAAAATGATGAGTATGTTTTAGAATATAAAATGACCCGTTTTAATTTTTCGGGGGGAAGTTAAAACAATCTCCTTAAATAATAATCTCAAACTGGGGTAGCTGCGTCTGGGCATCAGTCCACCGAATAAATTATCAAATGACGTATCGACAAGTTTCGTATTTGAGCGTAACTTTCGTATTTAGCACCCAAGCCCCACTGGCCCGCTGACCTGTAGCCGGTGATTGTCGCTGACCTGTGGCCGTGGCTGCTAGCCAGCAACTGTGTTGCTTGTGTCTGCTTTGGGCATTTTTGGGGTGCCGCATTCGTGGAGAACTGTACCCTGTCTTTACAGCAAGTTACCCGGCTCTGGGGTTTGGTATAAAAGGA
>JAKTSQ010000065.1:0-28086 GCA_030580295.1 Yamadazyma sp. yHKS699
TATCCACGGAGGGCTGTTCTCTCCAGTGTCTATATGAATAGGTATTCATAGCTTTGCTAGACAGCTCTTAATCCTTGGTCTAAGAATAATACGGGTGCACTAGCTCATAGTTACCATAGAGCATGTATTATAACTAGACAGGGCTATACAACTGGGATGGATATTCATATATCATGAATACCCCCGTAGGGCCACGATCTGTAAAAAGGGACTTTACCGATCTATTTATACTCAACTTCTCAATCGTCTCGCGACATACGACGAGACTTATTATACGAATTCCATAAGAGACGACATACAGTATCCTATGCAGGATACTACATATAGTCCCAACTTCCATTATGGTCCTTAGGGATGGATCACTACCTGGACGACGTCCAGGAGTAGCGATCACCCATAAGGCTCAACAAAGTGCCCTCTGTATTTTTGAAGCCTAAAGTGTGTACTTACAACCAAAACACCTATTTAACAACCAAAAAGACTTGCCCCGTTGAAATTTACTGGCCCAAAAAGACCCATACACCCACGCATAAAATAAAATGGGCAAAAGAGGTTCCCAGAAAGAAGCGCCTGCATGGCTTAGTTGGTAAAGCACCTCACTAGTAATGAGGAGATCATCAGTTCGACTCTGGTTGGAGGCATTCTTTTTTGCACCCTGTCGCGAATTTTGAGATGACTAGGTTAATCTCATAAAACACATCACATCAACAATGGAGCCACAAACAAGGATAACGAGTGATAGCATCATCCGAGATTCCCTTAATCAACAGGTCAGTATAGAAAAACCCCGACAGACCATCGAAGACTTGGAAGAGTTGCGGTCTCTACAATTAACCAAAAGGAAGGAGTATGAACAACAGCTAAATAAGAATAGACTCAATTATGGGCAATGGATGCGGTACGCCAAGTGGGAGGCGGAGTTTTGTCACGATTTCAAGCGATCCCGGTCTATCTTCGAAAGAGCTTTGCAGGTGAACGTAGAGCATGTGCCGTTCTGGATTCATTATATCCAATTCGAATTGTCCAACAATAACATCAACCATGCCCGAAATATCTTGGATAGAGCCATAGCGACGTTGCCACGTATCGACAAGTTCTGGTTCTTGTATGTCCAGACCGAAGAGACGCTTCAGAATTACAACAAGGTGCGGCTGTTGTTCAATAGTTGGATGAACTGGAACCCCACCGCCAGCGCCTGGGATGCGTTTGTGAATTTCGAACAGCGGTACGAGGAGACGAATAACGTGCGGAGCGTGTTCAAGAAGTATGTGGTCAGGTGGCATGTAGGAAAAACGTGGTTAGATTGGATCGATTTCGAGCTAACCACCGGTGATGTAGCATACACAAGAAACGTCTTTGAGTTGGCTGTGGACAAATTACTTGAAAGCAACGTCAACGACAATACCATACCTGTGATAATCGAGAAATGGGCTACGTGGGAGCATAAAGTGGGGGAAATTGACCGAGCTAATGAGATCTTCCGGGTGATTTTGGATAAATCGAAGTTCTCATTTAATTCCGACCAGTACCAGTCGTTGCTCCAGGCATTCAGCAGCTTTGAGCTGAAATTCGGCGATGCACACATGAACAGCTCAAATGTGCATTTGAAACGGAAATTGAAGTATATTTCCAGCGTGGAGTCCAATCCACAAGACGTGGACTCCTGGTTCTTGTTGTTCGATTTGCTCCAGGGCGACGAGCTTCTTCAGTACATGGAGCAGGCCATGCTGAAACAGAATGTACCTCCAGACACCGTCAAGTCGTTGGTGTGGAGAAGATACATTTTCATCTGGATAAAGTATGCCATGTACCAAGAATTCGAAGCTAAAGACATAGAAAAGGCCAGAAATACCTGGGGCGAGTGTTTGAAGATGATGCCTTCAACGATCGTGTTTGGGAAAGTGTGGATCATGTATGCCGAGTTTGAAATACGAAACAGCCCCGAGAGCGTGGCGAAAGCCCGAAAAGTCTTGGGGAGGTGTATTGGGTCTATGAAGCAGCCCAAACCCAAGGTTTTCAAGTATTATATCGAGCTAGAACGGAAATTGGGGGAATGGGACCGAATCAGATCCATTTACGAGAAGTGGTTCGAACTCAGCTTGGTCAACAATGCAAGTGCATTGAAAGTGCTTCTTCTGTATATTGAGTTTGAAAAAGGGCTCCAGGAGTATGAGCGATGTGAAGCATTGTTCACGGTGGGGTTGAAGCTTATGGCCAACGACGTGGTGTCTCCCCGACTCACGCCGTATGATTACTTGTACATGTCGTTCATCAACTACTATAAAGACCAGTTTGAGTACGAAAAAGCCCGGGACTTGTTCCATCAGTTGATTCGTGAAAGTGACAATGTCAAGGTGTGGATCGCCTTGGCCAATTTCGAGAGCTCTATTCCGAACGATAAGCAACTTGAGCAGTTCAATGCCACTGCAGACGACGAGTTTGAGTTTGTAGTTGAAGAGCCTCAAAAAGAGAACACCAGAAACGTGTTTAAAAAGGCATTGGAAAACTTCAAGTCCAAACAGCTTGATGAAGAGAGGCTTATTGTGGTAGAAGCATGGAAGAGGTACGAGGAAGTGAACGGAGACCAGAAGTCGGTGGAACTTGTGCAGAAGAAAATGCCAGATATCGTCAAACGAACCAAGCAGGAAGACGGCATTACCAAGGAGTACTTGGAGTATGTGTTTCCGGATGATAAGACGGCACCGAATCTCAACCAGTTCTTGCAGAATGCCAGAAAATGGGCTTCCACAAATTAGGCCGAGGGGCCAGGCTGTTGCATGTATAAGCATGTATTATGAAATAGCATTTATTTCCTGAATATAATACTTAGACATCTAATTTGGGGTCTAAGTAGACGTATAAACTTGGTCTAAGTAGAATTATAAACTCAAACACCTAGCACCTTGATGAATCCTAATATTCTTACTCCATTCTTACTCATTCTTACTCCATTCTTTACTCCATTCTTACTCATATTCTTACTCAGAACCCCATACTCTTATCAGATTGGCCTTTTCAACGGCGGTGCTGGTGCTAATAACCGCCCCTCAACGTCAACACCAAATGCAACGAGGCTCCTGCAGTAATCCCGCTCTCCTGAATAGTCGCTTCATCATTCAAAGAATTCCCCCCGAAAATCAATCTCTGCTGGGAAGGGGGAATCCCCTCCTTCTCCTCCATCAATTCCTTCACGTGAATCAACTTGTCGCTGGGCTCCACGTCTACAGGGATATCTCTTCCCGTCAACGTCTTAACTTTGATCTGCATGTTGAGTTACAAATAAAATGAAACAAAATATGTCGCACTTATACTGCAAAAAAAAACCTTTAAAACCACCGCCAACATGCTTCTGACTCCGCTAATGAAGGACTTGGACTACGACAGGGTGTACGAGCCGTCGGAAGACTCGTTCTTGCTTCTTGACTGTTTTGAACAGGAGCAGCAGACGCTCCAGGCCCGGTTTGCGGGAAAAGTGCCGCTCATCACTGAAATAGGCTCTGGTTCTGGCGTGGTGACGAGTTTTATTATGACAAATGTGTTTCCAGAAGGGGTGTATATTGCTACAGATGTGAATCCGCACGCGTGTAGGTCGACGGTAGATACTGTGAAATTGAACAACGAATTTTGCGTGGCAGACTCGTGTAATATGAGCTTAACTAGCGGCATTGTGTCCAGGACAATTGATGTTTTGGTGTTTAATCCTCCGTATGTGCCGGCAGAAGAGGTACCGCGCAGACCACAGGACGAGAGCGACCCGGCGTGGTTGGATTTGGCGTTGCTTGGGGGGTCTGATGGGATGGTGGTGACATGGCAGTTGCTAGATGGGATGGATGAGATTCTTGGGCCGAATGGCGTGGCGTATGTGTTGTTCTGTGCTAGAAACAGGCCGCAGGAGGTGAAGAAGGCGATGGAGGCGAGGGGGTGGGTTGTGGAGGAGGTTATCCACCGGAAGGCTGGGTGGGAGGTGTTGAGTGTGCTTCGGTTTGAGAGGAGTGGTAGAGAATAGATGGAGGAGAGAATGAAAAAAAGAAAGAGAGAAAGGGAGAAAGACAGAAAGAGAGAAAGGAAGCAAGAGAGAGAGAGAGAGAGAGAGAGAGAGAGAGACAAACAAAGAGAGAGACAAACAAAGACAGAGAAACAAACAAAGACAGAAAGAGAGGGAAACAAACAACGAAACTAGCATATTGTTTATGTACTAAAACGGCTCTGTCTCACTCCAAAGCCAGTCATGTGCCCTCTTCTGTCCCAACCTCAAAAGCTCATCGCCACACTCCTTCCTGATGTCCAAATAGTACCCATTCACCCATTCTACTTCCTCAACCGTCAACATCTCCTTATCCACAAGTTTTCGGCAGAAAGGGATCTTGGTCAAATACTTGAAGCCCAATAAGTTCTTCCCCAACCGGTCTTTCTCGTCAAGCTGCACAATTTGAATCTCACTTTCTATCCTGTACCCTTTCACCCCATCAACATAGTACCCAGGCTCAATGGTTAAAAGTCCTCCTTCCCGGAAAATATCCTCCTTATTGGGACCCTGGGATGTCGTCAGAATGTACAAAGGTCCTTCGTGAATGTTGCAAAAAGAACCGATTCCATGGCCAGTCCCGTGGTTGAAATCAAGACCCTCTTTCCAAAGCGGCTCTCGTGCAAGCCCATCAAGAATAGCTCCGGAGTAAGTGCCTGCGGGAAAAATGGCCATGGCCACTGCCAAATGGCCTTTTAGGACCAAAGTATAGTACTTGCGGTCTTCGGTTAGGCGCTTGTGTGTGAATCTGAAAGTCCTGGTGATGTCGGTAGTCCCTTCGAGGTACTGGGCTCCACTGTCGACCAAAAAAGGGCTATCGGGGAGTATCAACGAGTTGGCGTCTTTGGAAGGAGCATAGTGGATAATAGATGAATTGGCACCAGATGCTAATATTGCGGCATTGGCGTGGGATTTGAACGTCGGGTGTTGCTGCCTTATCAGGTACAACTTGCATGCGGCTTCATACTCGTTTATAATCAGCTTCTTGACGATCAACTCGTGTTGCAACCACGAACTGAAAATAATAAAGCTAACTGAGTCGTAAAACTGGGCTTTAGCAAAGTTCCGGAGCTCGGTTTTGTTCTTATATATCTTCATATAAGAGACGACGGAGTCGTAGATGACGCCATTTTCCAATTCGGATTCACGAATGGAAGAGATCAAGGCAAAGTTGGCGTTTGTGGGGACTATGAGCTTGACCTGGTCTTTTTCCACCGAATTCAAGCCCTGTACATCAGCGTAGAACTGGCTGTACGGCCTGATCACTAGCAATTCCATCCCCCCGGTGTTTTCTGCATTGACGTCCTGTTCAGCGTCCAAACTGTCCTTCTCCAGCCTGCTGGACGGCATCTTTGTCTTATCCACATAGATAACAGCACTCGTGATTGACACCACACAATAAGCATGAAAAAGAGGCGTATAGTCAAAGTCGCCATCACACCGCAAGTTAAACAACCATGCTATCTCGTCCAAAGCCGTCAAAAGAAGATGAGTGCCTCCAAGCTGTTTCATTCTGGTTCTCACTCTTTTCAATTTACTGGAGGCAGACTCACCCGAGAACCGGTGGTCCAAATGGTAGATGGGATTGAAAGAGGTCTTGGGCCGCTCATCTCCCCAGACCTCGTCTATCAAGTTAACATCAAGTAAGGGCTTGAACAAAAACGAGTTTCCATGCTCATAGCTCTGGTTCTGGAACTCCTTTCCTATACCACTGCTTATGAGCCGAGGATCACACGAAACTGTCTTGCTGAACCCGTTCTTGTTGGCTTCCTTTATGGCGTATTCGGTCCAGCTAGGGTACCCCACGGTGTTCTGTTTTAATACCACCCAATAATCTGGATCCAACTCAATTTCTGCCTGCAAAAAGAACCTACCATCGGTGGACAAGGCTGCTTTTCCCGTGAGAGCTTCTGCGTCGTCCAAGGTGATCACACCTATACCGGTGCCTCCAGTGAAATCCGAGATAAACTCGAGTCTTTTATCAGAAGCGGCTGTTCTTTCACTTTGATGTTCGTCCTCGCTGGGAACGATGTACACGCCGATGTGGTGCTTTTTCATCAATTTCCGAACTTGTGTGATCTTGTCGTCGGTGGACGGTTGTTTGGAAGGCAAGGTATAGTGTTGGTTATAGTTGTCTGGAGACTTTGAGAAACAGTTTAACCACGAGAAACAGTCTTGATTGTCTTTTTCCTGTTTGTCTTTTTCCTGTTTGTCTTTCTTCTCTTCGCCTTTCTTCTCTTTGTACTCATCGTCGTGCTCAAGAAGCCATTGCTTCTCGTCATCTGCCATAGCTACCATTCCTTTGGTTGCGATAAATGTCGCATGTGTCTCATTTATCAAACGTTACCCGGCCACCAAATTACATAGATGCGATACATCAGAAAATACTTACATCTTAAACTTGTTCTTTACCAAATTGACCAAACGCTTTGCACACTACAGAGCTCTCAAGACAACTCTGCATACTAAAATAACCGTGATCCACCCCTGCATATAAGACTACTCGTCCAACACATAAAAAGCAGATCTAGCAATGTGGTCAAATGATCAAGAAAGAGGAAGACAAGCCCCAAGACGCAACTACGATGCCTACGCCTCAACGCCCGGAGGATTCGCTCCCAGACAAGCCGCCGGGCCCAAAACATACTGGTCTGGAAACCCTTCTCGTGTCAAAAAAGTGCAAGACCAGTCTTTAGATACTATAATAGTCGGCCATTTGACGGACGAGCAAGTGGACGCATACCAGCAGTTCTTCAGGATCGAGGAGGTGTCGCATGTTTTGAGAACAGCAGAGGCCGGTCGTCGAAGTGTATTGTCGCTCCTTCCGTCTGGCGATGTTGCCAACACGTTTTTGAAAAGAGATGTATCGCCGCCTCCAAAATACGACAGTCAGGGAAACAGAGTCAATAGTAGGAACGACCGGGTAACGGAAGAATTGGAAAAAGAGAGACATGTGCTTGTGGAGTTGGCAATGAGCTCCATCAAAGAGTACACCGCTCCAGCAGACTATAAGAAGCCCATGAAGACGCAAGAAAAGTTATTTGTGCCGATTAAAGACTACCCAGATATCAACTTTGTGGGGTTTCTTTTGGGGCCCAGAGGGAACACCTTGCGGAAGTTACAAGAGGACAGTGGTGCCAAGTTGGCCATCCGGGGAAAAGGGTCTGTTAAAGACGGGAAGTCCACCAACAGAAGGCTTATTGGTGATGGTCACCAGGTACAGGAGACGGTGGAGGACGATTTGCATGTGGTGATAAGTGCTGATAGTCAGCACAAGATAGCGGTGGCGGTGCGGTTGGTTAATGAGATTATTGAAAAGTTGATATCGTCTCCTGTGCATCAGAATGACATCAAAAGAGAACAATTGAGAGAATTGGCGGTTTTGAACGGCACCTTAAGAGAGACGCAGCCATTTGATCCTAACAAGTATAACAATCCAAACAGTAGGCCAGGGTTCGATATCACGAGGATTGTGTGCAAGGTTTGTGGAAATATTGGGCATTTGGCACGAGATTGTAAATTGCGAGATCAGGCACCCAACGAGTGGCAGACGGGCCCTGGGCCAGCATATGCCGAAACGAATGCTCCTGAGCCGGTTGATGTTATTCCTCCATGGAAGAAGATCAAGACTGATGCTCCACCTGGAATTCAAGCTCCACCTGGAATTCAAGCTCCACCTGGAATTCAGCCTCCTCCAGGATTACAAGCTCCTCCAGGATTACAAGCTCCACCTGGATTACAAGCTCCACCTGGATTACAAGCTCCACCTGGATTACAAGCTCCACCTGGAATTCAGCCTCCTCCAGGTGTATCAGCACCTGCAAAAGCATCCCCAGCACCCCCTCCTGGAATTGCAACACCTCCTGGCGTGGCAAGGCCTCCTCCGATCATTACAAAACCACCTCCTCCTGCCATAACAAAACCACCTCCTCCTGCCGCAACGAAACCACCACCTCCAGCTACATCGAAGCCGCCTCCTCCACAAGCCAAGCCACCTCCACTGTAACTGCTCTATTATTTTGGTCGTGCCTACGGAACGCGATTCTACAAAATTAGTAATGGGTTTGAAAAGAGACTATTTACGGTGTTACTTTACTGTGTCGCCAACCAGGTACTACGCCACATAATGGAGAAGGGTGTATGTTGTTGTATGAAGATGACTCGAAGACGTGTGTGCTGTGGTGGTGCATAGTAAAATTTTGGTCTTCGACAACAAAAAAATTCGATATAAATTGTCGTTTGTATCTGTGGAGTTCAACCACAAACCCATCGGGAATAGTTATACCAGATATTTGCGAAGAAACTAGGGAAAATCAGAGAAGATTGTAGAGACAGCTAAGATATCAAGATCACAAATTTTGGTAAAAAAGTCAGATAAAGACGTAAATAGCGAGTGTCTACCGAGGATGATAGTGACAAACCCATAACCAAAACGAGAGACAGATCCAGGCATCCTAGGGGTGCATTGGGAGGTGCTCTAAAATTAATATTTCGGTGCTTTTGTGGCATTTTGGGTTTGTGGCAGTTGAATGGACAGTCGAATGGACATTCTTTTGCGATGAACTGGTTTATTTGCGATGGGAATAGGAGTCTATTCCCGATAGGATTCTGGTTTCCCGAAGATCCAGTTCCTGAGTTGTATTTAATGGGTAGATTTTGAATTTGTGACACTTTTGAGTAGTGATATTTTGCTTCTGTGGCAGTTGATGAGAGCTTTCTTTTGCGATGAAATGGTTTATTTGCGAAGCCCAATGATTCTATTCCCGACAGATATGAGGTTTCTAGGCAGTTTAGTTTTCAAGACCATATTTCAAATATCCTTCTTGATCAAGATCTTGAGAAAACCATAATATTTGGACTTGTTATTTTTTATCTTTTTTAATACAAACACCATACAGCACGATGAAGGAAGTGGTATCTTCTATTTATTGACGTTCGAATCCACGTACCTGTAATACTGATATCTGAATAGCTGGTTAACATACTATATAGATTCTTATCGCAAGAAAATGGGCTTCGCACGCCCTTATAATACCACTTTGCATACGTTACCCGGACTTGAGATCTTTTAAACCGACAGACCAAGTGTAGAAAAACAACACCTAAGCTGACACCGTTTTATAAACCACTATGTATCACAAATGGTTTAAATATTGGTGTCCTTTTAAGTGTTGCGGATGCTTGCAGTAGAGAAACAGATCCGATCATTTGTTTTGAATTGTGAGATTACATAAAGTTAACATTTTAGTGCATTTGTGGCAGCTTGTATAAGTTTCAAAGTGATGTTCCCCGGATGGAACCACCCATTGGCGAGTCCCTCTACCGAACTACCCACTACTTCATTGTTATATTCTAGTTTCATGCAATACCTGGAAAAAAAACAAATTCGGTACAGAAAATTATCTCGCACTACTTTGTGGGGATGTACGAGCAATTGATAAATGAAAATTCGCTTGCCGACAATGGACTAATGTCTCCAATATTGTGGCTCAACCCAATCACTACCTTTCCTAACGCTGTAAACCAAGATGATTCTCTAGTATTTTTGCCTGTACCTTCCGTTCTTCTGGTGTCAAACCCATTTGTTCAACGGCGTTGCGGCAAAATACCAGTCGGAGGGTAACCGGATTGAGTTTTGACTCTTGATTTAAAGAAACTGTGACGGGTACTTCTACCGTCGTTGTGCTCCATTGTGTTGAGTCATGATTTAACTTCAAAGTTAAGGTTGTTTTGAAGTCGCTAAGCATGCAAGTATCAACTTCGGCATCAGTCATTCTCAAGATGGCATCCGACAAAATCAGTCTGAAGCTTTTCAACAAAGGCTTTGGCATTTTATCTGGCAGAATCTTGCCACCTCTCACAAACCTATGTAAATTTTTATGGTTCAAATCAACAAAAAAAAGGCATTGACTTACAGCTCCATCCATGAGATGAACTTTAAGGATGGTACCAGGTATCAACCCAGTGAACAGAGCCAGCGCAATTTCAAAAGAGCAGTTGTCTTTTGTGAGGTAAACGTTTGGTTCCATAACCATGAAGCGTTTGTGGTAAATATCTTTTGCAGCCTTTCAATAGGAGAACAAAGGGTCCTTGGAGTACCTTTGATCGGGGATTGCTGGTGGTATGTACAACAGCAGTATGAATCAGGGAAAGTATAGAAAAAGGAAAGGCCGATAAAGAAGAAAGTGTGTTAAATAAATAACTCACCCCTAGATGATGTATCACTTATATAGAGTTTGGGTTCCGGGTAACTGACCTCAAGAAGTAGTGGATATACCAAACATGTCAACAGTGCGGCTGACTACGGCAAGAGATAAGGTTTGTGGCAGCCATGGACAGTCGAATAGACATTCTTTTGCGATAACCTGGTGTATTTGCGATAGAACGGGATTCTATTCCCGATAGGATTGTGGTTTCCCGAAGTTTTAGTTTCTGAGTTGTATTCAATGGGTAGATTTTGGTTTTGTGGCACTTTTTAATAGGTGTTTCTTGCTTCTGTGGCAGTCAATTGGGGTATTCTTTTGCGATGGAATGGTTTATTTGCGAAGTCCAATGATTCTATTCCCGATAGATATGAGGTTTCTAGCTAGTTCAGTTTTCAAGACCATATTTCAAAAATCGTAATTGACCAAAATCTTGAGTAGACGAATTTTTTAGACCTATTATTTTTGACATATTTTAATATACCTTCCATACTACAAGCTAGTTAGCCCTTGTGTCTCTTCGTCATTGATGTTTGAATTCCATTTAGCACTAATATCCTCATAGTTAGACGTATTATTAAGACTGAAAACGATAAAGTGGCTTCACACTTTTACAAAAAGGTCGTGTCCCGTACAATATTCACACTGTATAACAGAATATCTATTCAACTTTTTGCAGCCACTCGAGCAAGCGGAATTACGAAAAATTCCCTGATGTATACCAAACACTCCCAGTATCAATGAGACTATCAAAGCAAAAGCGTTTCAATACCATAAAGAACATTGAAACGGTGCCGTTTTTTATTATGTCAAAATCACACCAATTCATACTTTTTAGCTACACACAAATTAAAAAGATGGAACGGACTATCCTTTTATAATCGGTGTATGAGCCAGGAGCTCTTTTTCTCTGTATACGAGATCCTAAAGAACAAGTTGAACCACCTTCACGTCTCTTGGAGGCCACACCCTTCTCAATTCCAAGTGCAGCCATTATGTTGCAAAATATCTCCTGTGAAGCAACCACTGGGAAAGTTTTACTATTGCCCTGATCCAAGGGTTTCAAAGGATACCGTGGCATATTATACCACCTTAGGGGGCAGCACTGTAGAATACACTTCTCTTTTAGGGATCAAAGGAGAAGCAGTATAGTCAATGGTTCTTTCTGTGTGCAGTACTTGCTTCTCAAACCGGGTCACACACTGCGCCGACCTCTAGAGCGTATTTCATAACCACAACTGTACACATTCAGTAACTACGGGTGAAAAAAGACAGCTAAGCTACACATAACTACATATAGATACCTCACAGCAAATAACACCGGTAGAACTCTTAAAATAAGAAAATCCGATATGGTGTAACGGTTATCATATTTGCTTTTCACGCAGGGGACCCGGGTTCGACTCCCGGTATCGGAAGCTTTTTTTTTGCTCAAGCACTATTGATATTTTAATGGTTATACTAAATAAATCATTTTATCAGCTTTTCAAATGCTGAAAAAAAATTCTCAGTACGTCCGATGACTTTGTACTGCCAAAGTTGCGTTTTCGCGGCCATTTATTTTTTTTATCTTAATGTATTTTGTTTGTAAACATTTTTTGTTACTTCATTGCAACCACTATTAACAGGCTATAAAACGTAGTTATTGTCAACCTCTAAGGGTGGGGGTGTGCACCACCGATTATCGCGTGACGTGGTAGCGTTTTGAGCTCGAATTCCTCCACAGGATGGGTTTCGGGGTGTGATAAATAGCTATTTCCACAGTATCTGGGTAAATTCGAAGAGCTGTTGGCTCTTGGGGCTCGCCTTTTTGTTCGCCGTGTTCTCTGTATCCTCCGTGTCAATCTAGCGTGGCGAAGGCTTCTTTTGTAAGCGATCATGGTAATTTGTGAATGGAGAAGAATGAGAGAGTAACGACGTGAGTACAAAAGCACAAACACAAAAGCATCTTAGTTATCTTGTTCTAATGGATCTGTTTATTATGTATGAATATGCAGAAGTACTATGGTACAAAATGGCAAGCTTGTTGTCATTCACGGTGATTTAATCTTTTTGCACCAAGTCCAAGTTTTCGTAAATGGCACCAGCAGACTTGTACAAGTCAGCAGCCGTGACCCCGTTCTTGGATGCTTCGTTATCCTTTAATTGTTGTAACATTAATCTGACCTTTTCTCTTTCTTTGAATCCATGTAAGCATTCAAAGTAATCGTTATATTGTGGAAGACACTCCTTTTTGGAGACGGTGTCAGCAGACGTGTAACAAGCCATTACCGTTTGGAATTCATAGAAACACTTTCTGGTTCCTCCGTTTCTGGAATATGGTTGCATTATGTGATTGACTCAATTATTAAATGGTTTAAAACTATTGGATAGTTTGAAAATTTTTAGTGAGAACTGGAAAACGTTGGCGTGTACCAACCATTTATTTATACCTATACATATGCTAACATGTCCCGGATACACTCCTTCACCTGGTAGTAAAGAGACCCGATTTGGCCATTGATGACAATATCACCGGTATCGTCGTTTTCTCCCGACCCATATGTCACTTTACTGATAGAAACGGTGTCGTTGACCACCAACGTTCCTTCCCCTTTGAACTCAGCATTGAGATTCCGAGAAATAAGTTTCTTCTTAAGCTCCGGTAACCTGATGTTACCAATGGCCAACTTATTTCTGTTGGTGGGCACTTCTTCCCGTTTCAAGGTGAACTCACTTGTTCGGTCCAAAACGTCGTTAACGGTTTTCCGTTTCTTGTTGGTTTTTTTGTGTTGGACTTCCAATCTTCCAATCATCTGGGCCACACGGTAGCTGTTATCGATGGTTTGCCAGTCCAAGTTGTCGATGATAGAATCGTCTAATTTGACCTCAAAGTCTCCTATACTGATTCCGTTTTCTCCACTTCCAATCACTGCTGGCTTATTGGCTTCAATGGCCACAATTTCCATCTTGTTGCTCTTCAGGCCTTGAAAAGTTCCTGTACGGAGCGACTGCATAGAAAGATACCTAGCCGATTTCATCAACGAGTTCTTGCTTTCTATTTCTTGGGCTTGTGCTTGCTGTTGTGTGAGGGAACTCTCTATCCTGAGAAGACCATTGGCGTCTATGTCGTCTTTGGTTTGGTCATTGATGCTAGTATCTGGCAACAAGAAGAGATTCAACGGTTTCAATGACGAAACAATTAAGCTCATGGATCTCAAGTCTACCAAACCGGATAAGTCCACAAACGATAATCCACATCTAACCACGAGTTGCAGTAGCTTGTTGGTGGAGTACGCGGACCCCACAGACGTGATGGGCACTCTTTTTCTTGGATTGTACAAAGTGTCCAAGTTCTTTTTGATGATTTCGTTGTTCAACATTTCCTGGGGTGTGAGCTTATTTTGTTGCTTCTGCTCATTCTCTTGTTCATCTTTGGCACCCCAGTTTCTTGCGTCATGTCGTCTATTGGTGAATCCGAACTTCTTGGTCGAGTCGTCCTTCTTCTCGAAATCCTTCGTATTGATCACTGCTCCATAATCGTCAAAATCTTGCTTATCTTTATTTTGGGAGAAAGGGAACATCGCATGTCTTGGTCTTAGCCTGTTGGTGATCTTTATGTCCAAAGGTAAGTTCTGCTCGAACGAAACCTTGATATTCTCCACCACAATCGCCTCTTGCGTGGCTGCGTCGTCTATTATCTTGGCCGTGCCGTTGACAGAAGCTTTCACAGCTTCTTCACCGTCCATAGCAACGTCACCATTTGTTGCTTCTGCCGTTCCATTTTCGCCATTCTTCTCTGTGGGTTCTGTGGCCACCACATCTTGTGTTTCTACAGCCGGAACGTCAGGAACCTCGTCGTCATCCACAACAGCATCATCATCGTCATCGTCGTCGTCAGAAGAACTGTCGTCAAACGTTTCTGCTGTCAAAACCTTGTTCTTTCTGTCTCTGGCCTGTTCCACCAATTTCTGCTTACGCTTGTGCTCAATCTTCTCCTTAAAATCTAGCAATTCGTTTCCCACTAACTCTTCTTCCAACGTCCAGTCTTCTAGCTCCAACGTCACCTGCAACGGTACTGCAATACCGTCCTCGGTTTTTCCGTCGTTTTTGTCCTTACACAATTTTGTCCACTCCTGGTAGAGTCTATTATTGATACTGTCGTCGGTACCGAAATGGGTCTTTTCCGTCAAAAGAATTGTGGTCTTCTCATCCTGACACAACACCCGCAATGCCTCAGACGATAAGTCTCCGTTCTTCAAGTCGACTCCCGACGTAAATACCACCTTGGGGCCATTTATCTGAGATAACTCGTATGGACTGGACACCAAATCGACTTTGGACGGATCAAAAGGGAAATGGGTTCGGTTGGAAGAGTTTGAAGAAGCAGCATTGGCGTTTTCCAACTCTTTAGACAAACTGGGCTGCATCCATTCCAACAAGTTTGACGCATACCTCAATACATTGGTTCCACTGTATGCCAAAAACAAAACGGGTACGGGGGTCGATTTAAGGTGGTTATCGACCAAATGCAAAAGTTCAAGGAACCGACCACTAACTGTGGTGGGCAACAACACAGTACCGCCATTGGCCAAAGTGGCATCCACCAACTCCAAGAATTTCTGGGTTCGTTTTCGGTGGGACATATTGGACCCCAAATCAGCACTGGTGACCAACGCCGTGGGTCTCATGAGCTGTGAAATGGGGTTTCCAGTGGACGACGAAAGAAAACTGGCGGAATTCAAGAACGAGTCTTTGGAATGGTTCCAGCTGGGAGCATAAATTATCCTTTCCAATTTCCGCTGAAGTAGCCAAAAAGTACCCCCCAAAGTGTGTCCAGCATTATAAGGGGTGATGACCAACCGCTCCAAAGCATTCGTTGACTGGAAATACTTCAACGGCTCTATTTTATCGAACCATTCATCCACTTCACTAACTTCCAATATCGCATCTTTCAAGGGCCCTATTAAACCGAGCGACCGGTAGAATTCCACGGTGGAAACTCTTCCCAATTGGCTAATTGCCGACGTAGCGTATATCTTCATCGACTTCATGATGTCGGGGAACTTCAAGCACAAAATAATGAATCCACTGATAAATTCCGGTGTTGAATGAGATAACAACACCAAATTCACTTGTTTCAAATGATCGTGAATGAAATTCCAATCGTCCTGGTTTTTCCCGTTCCAGCTAGGGTCGGCCAATATCTTGATGTCATCGTCTATCGCCAATAGAGACGCTTTGCAAGAATCATCGCCTTCTGCTGGTGTTAATAGCGTGAAAGAGAACATGTCTGTTTTTGAAAAGTGTGTGCGAATTTTTTTTACATAGGTTTATGATTATTCATTAGGTAATATATACAGTCATAGTCGTTGAGATATTAGTGGTCAAAGTTGATACTTGTCCTGGTATGGTAACTGATCAACGTTTCAGCCTGGGTCAAGCCTGGCAATTCCTGGGTGGTACTGATTCTCGATAAATTGGTGTTTCGGTTGAGCTCGCCATTTTTGATCATTTGCATCCGCAACTTGTTGAGGTCGAAGTCCTTGTGGAATGTGTTGGTCAAGTCTTGGTTGACGGTGTTTTTTCTGGACCGTTGAATGGTGGTCTTTCTTCTGATACTCTTGAAAGTCCTGCTGAACGGATTATCATTGTTTTGACTAGAATGCGCCGATGAGGTATCGGATTGCAAATCTTGTTCAAACTTGGCCAATGCTTCGGGGTCTACTTGGTACAATTCCTTCAAAAGACGGTATTTCTCCACATCTTCCGAATTGGTGGGATCATACCCTTGAGGATATTCGTCATAGTCTCCGCTTCTGACTCTTTCTCTGATGATATCGATATCTCTTGGCTTGAAGTTCTTCATTAAAAAGTCGTATGTGAATCTTGGAATCAAACAAATAACCACACCAATGAAGAACAAACACCACAACGACAACGTTCCCAAGGCCCGGGCTCCCGCCTTGTAGAATTCTCCAGAATACGTGGCAGCACTCCACACACCTGTCCAGAAGAACACCACTAAAATAGAAAGGGAGCAGATCAACACACTCAACCAGTCCCATCTGTTTTGTTGAAGGAGAACATAGATATCACAAGCAGTAACGGCGATTGCACAACACCACACTCCTTGCCAGAATCTATGGTCAACCAACAACCCCTCAGGATGCTGGAAAGTAACGTAGAACGTCAAGTACACAAAGAAGTATGAAACCACCGACTGGTAAAACCCGTCCGCCATATACCAGGCGAATTTCTTCTGAGACCATTCTTGTCTTAAGATACCGGTTCTGTACAATTGAGGAACCAACAACGAAACCGTATCAGACACATCCTGGTCAAGCACAGCCAAAAAGATGATTGGTAACGAAGTGAATGCCAAATTGAAGAACATCAAAAATGTGTACTCGTAAAGATACGATCCATCGAAATTGCTGTAAATTCCAAACCAGAAACAGGTAAAGGTGAACACCACATTCTTATAGAAGAAACAGGGCACCATTTCTGCCAACCGTTTGTAAGACCATCTACCATGGACCAACAATAATCTGGTCAAGAATCTGAACTGTCCAATGGCATAATCTGACGACATAACTGCCTGCCTACCTTCTTCTCCGGCAATACCAACACCAACATCTGACGATTGAATCATGGCCACATCATTGGCACCATCACCAATGGCCAATGTCATGACCTTCAATTCGTTTTTGACCAATTCAACTACCTGTGCTTTTTGAGCAGGAGAAACACGGCAACAAATGACAGATTTACATTGTTTACCAAGCAACAAAAACTTCTTTCTCACCATGTCTCTTGGCTCGTCAATTTCACCATCCAACCCTACTTGTAAAATGTGGGTCAAGGCAGCACCATCGATGACCAATCCCACATTGGAAGTTGGAGTAGAATGGTCTTTCATAGCAGCCTTAACTGCTCCATCGAGACCGGCCTTTGTCAAGTCCGTGAAACCAAAGTTTTCCGTCAAATGTTTGGATACCAAATCATCCACGTATTGGAAGTTCTCGGGATCCTTTTCATCCGGTCTGACCACCAAAAGTTTCATGTCGTTGTTCAACAAGTTACAACTAAACCCTATGTTGATAGCAGTTTCAATTCTGTCACCGGTCAACACCCATAATTTGATACCAGCTTGGGACAATAAGGAAATAGAGTCTGGAACTCCTTGTTGCAACCGATCTTCAATAGCAGTTCCACCCAACAAGATCAAGTCTTGTTCGACTTCGTTGGCGAGGCTTTCCATGATATCATCTCTGTCATCAGCGATGGAAGCAGCTGCATCTTTGTATTTTTGCACCCAATTGTTGAAGTAAAACTCGTCGACTTCTTTCTGAGCAATACACAAAGTTCTTAAACCTTCCTCTGCAAATTCTTCAAGGTGTAAGGCAGTCTTGGAAATAACATTACTGGAATTGGCAGATTTGCTCAATCTTTGGAAAATAACACTATCTGCTCCTTTGGATAACAAAAGAATTTTATCTTCGGGGGTTCTCACGAAACATGACATTCTCTTTCTGGAGGAGTTGAACGCAATGGTCTGCAATAATTCATACTGCACCTCGTCTCCATAGATCGAAAGAGTCAAAATGTTTCTTTGTCTTCCTTTGAAAGTGATACCAACATCTCTGGCCACGGCAACCAATGCAGCTTCGTCAGGAGACTCGGCTTTGAAATCTCTTAAACCTTCATGTGTAGCATTATCTTCAGTCATGACGGTATGACACAACGCCAAAGCCAACATGAAGCTCTCATTAGCACTTTTTTGCGTTTGATCCAGAGCTTCGGGGCTCAAGGTATCCTTGGTATACTGACTGGAAACAAATGTCAAATTTTCGTCTCTGAACTGATCATTGTTTGAATACTTGAAAATATCATCAACCATAGCTTCTCTGTCGGAGCCAAGCTTGGTTTTCCAAAGTTCCAGCTGTTTGACAATATCCACACCGTTTCTTTTATCTAAACCTTGCTTTGCTTCGGTGTAGGCCAACCCATAAGAAACACCATTGATAGTACATTTTTTGAACTCCATAACATTCTGAGTCAAGGTACCGGTCTTATCACTGAACACGTACTCAATTTGACCCAAATCATCGGAAATATTCCACGACTTGGGTACACAAGGGAAATCAAGCTTTTCGTAGTACATTTTGATGTCTGAGTAAATGAAGAAAGCCTGAGCAGTCTTGATAATCTCCACCGAAATGTACAACGAAATGGGCACCAACGATTGGTAAATAATCAAAGCCACAAAGAATAAAATGACAGCATTCACAGCGGGCGAGGACCCGTATGCCTTGAACTCGTAATAAACTCTGGATGTGTTGTCTTTATCGTAAAATACACCGTTGATAACGGCGGAAATGAAGCATATCACAAACAAAAGGGCAAAGTTGATAAACACCGATAAATTCAATTCTCTGGAGATCCGAGACTTCTTTGTAGGGGTGACACCGGAGTTCAACATGATCTTAGACTCTTCTCCTGTATATATCACCAAACCAATGACCCATGTGGTGTTTCTCACAGTGGAACCTCTCAACAACACATTATCGTTGCTCACGGGTTCTTTTTCATCAGGGTTGACCAAATTACCATCTTTGTCGTAATTCTCGTAATGAACAGTACCCCTGAAGGAGTACAAGTGAGTATTTGGAGGATCACATTCCACCCAGAACTTGGTATTGGCCAAATCATTAGAGTGTTTCAAATGGGCAAGACCACCGACTTCCAAGCATTTTTTGTTCTTCAAGTTGGTCTCCCCGTCCAAATTCTTCGTTTCAATGAAACAGTTACCTTCAATATCCGAAGTGGAAATTAATATTATGTCAGCAGGCACTTCTTCGTTTGCTCTTACTCTGACAAAATCCCCCACACTAACATCCTTCCAGCACCGGTTTTTGAAAGAGAAATCGCCGTCTTTGCCTTGATTTTGGCGGATTAAGTCGGGGTTAATCAAAGAATCAGCAATGTCCTTGGGTTTGATGGAAAACTGATGGGATTTCCGGTTGCTTTGAAACGAAGGCCTATACCCTTCTTCAATAGCAGAGGTTTCGGAGATAATGGTGGAAACTCTCCTCAACGAGAGTTCTGTTTTCTGGGCCTCTTCTCGGAGGTACTCCTGCTTGACTTTTTTGGAAGTAAAGGCTAAAATAGCAAACTTCTTGAGGCCACCAAACACAGCCCTATTGCCCCTCGTGCACGCCTTTTTGAACCTTCTCCAGCCACTGATCTGGTCCTTCAACACATTGGCATTGTGTATCCCGTTGAGCAAATGGATGGGGGCATTATTCAACTCAAAGTCACTGGAAGATCTCTTGTAGTCCTCGAAAGCATCTCTGATGGCAGTAATTACCACAATGACAATCAAAGGAACCGCTGCCAAACCCGGGGAGGCCACTCCGAAAATCTGGAACGCTCCAAGAATGATAAGAAGCAAGAAATAGGTATTGGCGGCATTCCTAAACTGAAATAATATGTTCTTCGGAAGGAAACTCAAAGCTGTATACTTCGTGGTTCTGATTTTATTCCTGGCATAATTCAATAGTGGCTGTCCGTCGGGGTACCTCATGTCTTCCGGCAACTCCTGGTTCACGTATACGTATCTTGTAGTGGACATATACATCTCTTTCATGTAAAGTGGCATAGACGCCAACCCCTTATCATAAAAGAACCGCTGCACTCTTTGTTGCAAGTCTGGCGCCGGCGCATTCACCATATCCCTAGCAGATAGTTTGTGTTTGGTCGAGGCGTCAGTATCACTGTTTTCGGCGTCATTGTGGAACTTTTCTGCCTCAAGCTTCTCGTTTCTGTCAGCATCGGTAGTCTCGTCCCGATTGGGGGAATAAGTGGAAGAAGACTGTTCCACGCTCATTCTATAATGGAAACCAGAGCTACGTCACCTATAACTGTTAAAACCGCCAACTGTTTAGTGCCAGTGAAGTAAATAAAAAGATGATACCCTTAAAAGTAATTAATTGAAATTTCCTTTTTTCTACCGTATTCAAAATATTGCGGCGGAACCGGGTACTTAAAATTAGTGCCGTCTGTGATGGGTAGAAATCGAAACGGCTGATTAAGCAGGATAGAAAGTTGGTTTAAGCACGGCGTTGGTAACCAGGTTTGTTGGCCGGTAGAGGATGGGCATCAGACGGAGTTGGAGTGGAACTTAAATTATAAGACCGTTAAAGTTCACGGTTCGGCTTTTGTGAGGAAAATTTACCGTGCATAATGGCTTTACACAACAGGACATGTATTTATACACTTTTTAGCTTTTCTGAAGACAGGTTTGTAGCGGAACAGCATTGCACATGATGATGTATGAGGATTGGGCCAATTTGCCGTTACCACTCAGGGGGTATGCTGGGTTGGCCGTTGATGGCCGTCTTCTCTTTAGCTTGAGATCTTTTGCTGACAAATTCTGTGACACATCTTCGATTGACATCTTACATCTTTGGTTGATATATTCGGTTGCACATTTTCCAAATCTAAAGTGGAAGTTCCATCACTTTCTTCACCGCTGACTTCATCTTCTCCATATCATCAACTTCTGCCTTATTTGGTCTGTCCCGAAGCTGAAATTCGGATTTACAAATCTCCTCGCACAACGAGATATCAAGGAAGTCCGTTAATCTTGTGTTCACACGGAACCCCTCTGTTACTCTCAAGGTTTTCAAACATCTTGGAAACATGATCTTATGATCTGTGCCCTCCGCTCTCGAGATATTACAACGATTCATACAAAAGCACTGCAAATTAGTGTACCTTAAGTCGGCTGCAAAATTAATCAAGGAACACCCGTACATCACAATGACTTGTAGATGTTTCCCCATGCGACTGAACATTTCCTCGAACAAAGACGAAGTACCTTCAAGGTGCAAGACCTCAAGAAGGTCGTTCAATACAACTGAATCTCCTTTTCCAGAAGCATATTTCATTTCAAGGAATTTCAAATTCTTAGGACACACCAATTGCTCCAGGATGTCTGTGCGCTCAAGACGTAAGCTTTGTAATGGAGAAGATTCCGAGCTGGGCAATTTACCTAGGCCCGGTGAGACATTAAGTAATCTCGCTGACTTCAAGTGTTTGAACTTTGATAACAGTACAGGTTCCGAGAACAGGCAGTTTTGCAAGCATAAAGTGTGCAAGTTTTCACCTCCTGATATTGCTTTCACATAATTGGACACCAATGTAAATTTCTCAATGGACGGACACAAAACCAACTCTTCGACTTGTGGGCCATGACGTACCCACCAATGTTCCAAGTGGTATTCCAGCACCTGCAAATTTTTCAAGGGTTCATCGTCATGTTGTTCCATGAATCCAAGGACCTTTATACTGGGGGGTAATTCCAACAACGGGATGTAACAGTTATCGTAGACCAACCTGGTCAATTTCGTTAAGTGGCTGAGCTTGAACTTCTTATCATAAACCACTGTCTGAACCATGGCGATAGTCCGTAAGTTTACCGGCAATGTGACCCATTGGGCTATCTTAATTCCATACAAGTTGATCATTTCGAGGGTTTCTGGCAACTTGAGCTTCTCAAAGGAAATGACGCCTAGTTCATGCATGGTCAATTCTGTAAGCTTGGGAGGAAGTGATGAGCCCCAGATGGCCTTTTCTCTATCCAAGCACTTTATTGTTAACTTTCTGACGGATTTCCCGTTTTCCAACATCATTTGGCACGTGCCGCCTATCTCTAAACGCAAGTCCTGTAAGTTGTTTGGCAACAGGAAAGTACAGTTTTCCGAATAACCCACGCTATCGCCATCATTTAAGGACAAATGGGCATATTTCAAGCTCGTCAACCGTGACAAATCAGCAGACCCCCCAGTCATAGTCAATTTCTTTAATTGAGTGATATCCAACTCCAATGCGTGAGGCACAGACCCCTCCATCACCAATTCTTCAAGATTGGGGAATAAGTAGCAGTCAAGCGTGTTTCCAGCAGCCATTATATGCTTAAGGGACTTAACGGAAGACATTGTTTTCAAAGGAAAACATTTGTCAAGCTCTAAGCTCTCCACAGTATGAGGCACTCTCCATGGATCTGAGGTTTTGAAGCGTAAATGGTTTAACCCGGTGATATCGAAACCTCCTCCACTTTCTTTACCTTTTCTTTCAACACTTTCTTTACCGATGTAGCAGAAGTACTTGAACCTGTTCAAAAACCCCGGTTTCAAGCGGTGGATCCTTTCAAGGTCCAGCAAATTGTGATAACTAAGGGTATGAGGCACATAAAGTGGGTTCTGCAAAAAGAAGAAAAGAAGCTCTTTTGCATCGTAAAAAGTAGGCTCATAGATATCCTCGTCACATTCACCAGTGGTCCAGCTTGGGACCCATTTTGTGTCGCAGTAAACCGTCTCCAACTCGTCAAACACGATTTTAACGTGGTCTGCAATAACCACATTTTTGAAGTAAATGGAATGGGCCAATTTGGCCATGGTTTTGGATTTAAGTAGCATGTAAAGCACGTGACGGGGAATTAAGTCGAGTATCTTGAGAACCACTTCATCTGGTAGGTAGAAAAGGGGTAACATTGATGCAATTGCTGAACAGATGATGTATCACCAGGAGATTTTTGAAGTTGCAAATGCAAATAGGCGCGACATTGAATCCGGGTAACGTTAACATGGTAGATCTGGTTCTGGTATTGGACTGCCTCAAAAAGCCCAATGGTGTCCTTGTGCTCCTTTTTGTGCACATGCTTATATTTGGGGTTCATCAAGCCTGGGAGTCATTTGAAACAGGTCCGGAAGTCATTTGAGTCATTTGAAACAGGCCTGGGAGTCAGATACGAGATAATCCTCTCGGGGAGGTATTTTCACAAAAACAACACAACCACACAGACACGGCACATACCACACCACATACCACACCACATCCCACTCACCCAATTAAACACAAACAATACAAGCAAAATTTGCAGCCTCAAATTTCAAAACATCCTTACACCAATCGCACCCACTCAGTTTGTCGACAAAAAACTGAAAAATTTTCAAATCTATATTCCCATATAACAAAATGTCTATCGAAGAAATCAAAGAAGAAATCCCTCAAGGTGCCGACATCCAAGTCATCTCCAAGAACGAAAAGAAGGCCAGAGAAGCCATCAAGAAGTTCGGCTTAAAGCAAATCAAAGGTATTTCCAGAGTCACCTTCAAGCAAAGAGGTAACCTTATTTATGCTATTGACACCCCAGAAGTCTACAAGTCTCCATCCGGTACTTACGTCGTCTTCGGTGAGGCCAAGGTTGACGATCTTAACCAAAGATACGCCGAACAAGCTGCTGCTGCTGCCGCTGAAGGTCACGAAGGACATGACCATGACCACGATCATGACCACGACCACGACCACGACCACGAAGACAAGTCTCCAGAATCTATCACTGCTGACTTGGAAAAGGCCAGTTTGACCCCAAAAATCGAAGAAGCTGACGAAGAAGAAGGTGAAGTTGATGCTACTGGATTAGATGAAAAAGATATTGAGATTGTCATGGAACAAACCAAGGCTTCTAGAAGCAAGGCTGTCAAGGCTTTGAAGAAATACGACGGTGACATGGTCAATGCTATCATGGACTTGGCTTAGGCCGGTTTGTTAGCTAAATAGTTACTATATACCAGTTTCTGATTCTTCCTGTATACTCTGTGATTTTTCCTGTACTTCTGTCGGCTTTGCTGCTGTTTCTGTAGGCTTTGCTGCTGCTGTTTCTGTAGGCTTTGCTGCTGCTGTTTCTGTAGGCTTTGCTGCTGCTGTTTCTGTAGGCTTTGCTGCTGCTGTTTCTGTAGGCTTTGCTGCTGCTGTTTCTGTAGGCTTTGCTGCTGCTGTTTCTGTAGGCTTTGCTGCTGATGTTTCTGTTGGCTTTGCTGCTGATATTTCAGGTGTTGGCGCTTCTGTGGGATTCTCTGCTGCTACTCGGCTTATCTCTGCTTCTGGACCTTCTTTTGCAACTTTGGACGCTAGCTCTGGGAGATCCGCATGTTCAACCTGCTCTGCCGGTTTGTCTTTTGCTCCGAAACTCTCTCCATTAAAGGTTTTGCAGTAAGGACAGATATACTTGACCGACAACGGATCCTTGACACCAGGAGGAGCCAATCCACAATGGCTATAGCACTTGCTGCAAATCAAAGCGTATCTGTTCTCAACGGAGTCATCGTCCGGACCCACCAAAAGATCGAATATCCGGTCCTGTATGGTCTTTTTCGGGGGACCTGTGGGGTTTGGTGTCGGCTGGGCTTGGGGTGGTGCTTGTAGTGCTTGTAGTGCTTGTGGTGCTTTCTGTTTCAATTGGCCTTTCGTCACTTCAGTTCGTCCTGCCTGGGTAGCTTTTGAAGCTGGAGCTTTCGAGGCTGGAGCGGCCTTTTCGTTCGTTTTAGCAGCCTTACTCGTCGAGTCGTACCGCGACAACAACTCGTTGGTGGTGTTGAAGTTCGTCAACTCCTTCAACTCGTCAATCTTCACCTTCTGTTTCTTCTTCAACGTCGCAACGCTCTTCTTTCTGGCGCCTACAAGCATATCAATGGCATAGACCAGCACCACCTTGACCGCATAACTGGCGGCGGGAACACCAGCCAAAAGCAACAACAGCTGTTTCAGCTGATTTATGATAAACCACTTGAACGCATTGAGTTTCAAGCTATTGTGGGGCAATTTCATTATCAAGACACTTAAAAGCAACGTATAGGCAATAGTTGTGTAGAACAACAAGGATCTGACGAGGGACTTCTTGAACTTGTTAAGTTTGGCGATTTCCAGGTTCTTTTTGTTGATGGAGGCGTATATCTGATTCAAGTCTTTTTCAAACGTGCCCACACTGATTTTGGGGCTGGAAAAGAGGTTGAGAACGCCCATTGTGTTTGTGTACAAATGTGTTAGTGGCAGAAGGGTTGTGGTCGATTGGAGTGTATGGGACGCTAGATGTCACTTGTATTGTATTATATAGTTGATTTAAGGTGATGGTTTCGCGGATTGCTAAAGACAGGCACTGGCCATTGTGCAGGATCCTGTATATACAGGATCCTGCATATAACCTATATCTAACAGCATAGAACCATAACTAGTTATCGCTGGCAGCAGCATAGAACGTAGCCACTTTGGGCTCTACGGGGTGGGTCTTGGCCCTCTCAATGGTGTCCAAAACGATCTTCTTGACCTTCTCGAAGCTCTCTTGAGAAGTCTGGTAATGGAAAGCGATTCTGGACCCCCAGCACTTCAACCCGTTCTTTTCCAGTAACTCATTGAAGTAGGCGTGGTCCATTTTGGCCTTGGCAAAGTCAATGAACACAAAGTTGGTATGTACGGGATGCACTAGTGGCACATTGTTGTCTTCACACAACTTTCCCAACTCTTTAGCCATTTCATGGGTCTTTTTCAACTTTGGGAAATTCTCATCGATACTGGTGATAGCCATGCTTGCCAATAATCCACTTTGTCTGATACCACCACCGTTCTGTTTCTTGAAGTGGTTGGCCTTGTTGATGAATTTTTGGTCGCTCACCAACACAGACCCAATAGGGGCACCCAACGTCTTGGACAAGCACAAAGAAACCGAGTCAAAGTGCTTACAGTATTCGGCAATGGAGATGCCAGTTTCGGCGGACGCGTTCCATAACCGGGCACCATCCATGTGAAGTCTGACGTCGTTGGCCTTGCAGAATTTGCTGATTTTTATGATCTCCTCAAGGGGGAAGATCATGCCGTGCAAAGTGTTCTCCAAAGAAATCAATTTGGTGGGAGCACTGTGGATTTCACCGTCGTCGGGGACAAAGTTGGGCAAAATGTCGTCTTCTAGCGTCAAATAGTTGCCATTGGCCGGCTTTATAGGTGCTGGTAACACCTGACTCAAAGTGGCAATTCCTCCTGCTTCATGAACGTAAATATGGGCTCTATAGTCACAAAGAACACTGAAAGGAGGCTGGTGCAAATTGGTCCTTATTCCGATCTGATTGGAAAGTGTACCACTGACACAGTACAACCCGGCTTCTTTCCCAGCCAATGCCGCCACTTTTTTTTCTAGTTGAATGGTCACTTCATCCTCGTTGTATACCGAGTCGCCCAAAGACGTTTTGAGGAGCGACTTGATCATGGTGGGAGTAGGTGTGGTGAATGTGTCGCTTCTGAACTCATTGTGTGCAGGGCTTTGTGCTTCAAAAACAGAAAGATCAAGAGAATCTGACATGGTTATTATATTGTGAGATTGACAGATTTACGCATTGTGCCTTATATGGGAGATCATAAAGGGGTGAGTCATTTGTGCTCTTATATACACACCACGGGATATGACTAATATTCCTGAAGGGGAGGAAGGTGTGTAAGGTGAGGTGCAAGGTGAGGTGTAATGACGAGGTGCAAGGATGAGGAAGGATGAGGTATTGATGAGGTACTCCCTATTTTAATTGGTCTTGAAGAGTATTTGATCTGATGCATTGGGATTGAAAAGAGGGAATGACGAATGTCTTCACAGAGGAAGCTGCCACTTGAGGGTCTAAACGCTGTAATTTGCTCCTGCTCCAGAATAAGAATGTTGAACTTTTACAAATCGGTCAAATTATTTCAAGAGTCTTTCTTTGATCTTGACTTGAATCTGGATAATGTGGCATGCTACAAAGAGAAGAAGGACACGGGTATGCCTCGATCCGTGTACTGTGGCGCCTCGACCTGTGTGCTGTTCTCTGCGTAGTAAAATTACGGTCCAAAAATGCTTCAATAGAAATTGTCGTCTGAATTTGTGGAGCTGAACCACAAACCCATCAGGAATAGAATCGTGGCCATCGGGAATAGATATATCAGATATTTGCGAAGAAACTGAAGAAAATCGGAGAAAGATTGTAGGGACAGTCAAGATACCAAGATCACAAATTTTGGTGAAAAAGTCAGAGAAAGACCTAAAAAGTGAGTGTCTGTCGAACGCTATAGTGACCAACCCCATAACCAGAAGGAGAGACAGATTCAAGCATGCCAAGGATGCTTTAGGAGGTGTTATAAAATTAATATTTCGATGCTTTTGTGGCAGTTGAATGAATTTTGGGTTTGTGACACTTTTAATAGGTGTAATTTGTTTCTGTGGCAGCTGATGGGAGCTTTCTTTTGCGATGAAACGGTTTATTTGCGATGCGTGAATCTCTCTATTCCCGATGGGCTTCAGGTTTTAGACCATTCACTTTTCAAGACCAGATGTTAAATGTCCTTCTTGATCAATATATTGAGAAGACCATAATATTTAGACTTAATATTTTTTATCGGTTTTGATAAACCTTCCACACCACACGATGAAGGAAGTGAAACCCAGGCCATTAACGTTCTTTATCGTGTTCGTAATACTAACATCTGAATAGCTAATGTACTATATCTCTTATGGCAGTAAACTGAGTCTCACACGACCTCATAATATTACCTCTCATACGTTACCCGGACTTGAGGTTTTATAAACTGACAGACGAAGAGTAGAAAACAACACCTAAGCTGACACCGTTTTATAAACAACCATGTGTCACAAATGATCTAAATAATGATACTGCTTTTGACGTTTTACAGATGCTAGGAGATGAGTCAAGGCAACCAATGAGTTTGTCAAAGAAAAGAGACTGAAGAGAGATTGGAGAGAGAGAGCGTTCAATTTGAGCTTTGAAGGATACTTCAATTGAGCCACAGAACCGATGGTTGGTCGTTAAAGGAACACGAGGACACGTGTGTGGATGAAAATGAGTCGAGGACGAGCGTGCTGCTGTGTTCAACCGTATTTTTCGGTCCAGCCCAGCAAAACGTAAAAATGCTTCGATAAAAATTGTCTGTATTTGTGGAGTTGTACCACAAACCCATCAGGAATAGAATCGTGGCCATCGGGAATAGATATATCAGATA
>JAKTSQ010000066.1:0-25966 GCA_030580295.1 Yamadazyma sp. yHKS699
ACATTATTGGTGACTGTCCTGAGTGTACTGATTACACCACTACTTTCGTCACTACTTTGTCTGACGGATCTGTTGCTACTCAAACCGGTGAAGTGATTGTCACGACTGATTCTGCTGGTGATTTAACCACTAGTACCGACATCTTAGGCGACTGTCCTGAGTGCACTGATTACACCACTACTTATGTCACAACATTGCCAGACGGTTCTGTCACCACCCAAACCGGTGAAGTAATCATCACCACCAACTCCGACGGTGATTTGTACACCACAACCGACGTTATCGGAGACTGTCCAGAATGTACCGACTACACCACTACTTTTGTTACAACATTGCCCGATGGGAGCGTTGCTACTCAAACCGGTGAAGTGATTGTTACCACCAATTCCGAAGGCGACTTGTACACCACAACCGACGTTATCGGCGATTGTCCAGAATGTACCGATTACACTACCACCTTCGTCACAACTTTACCAGACGGTTCTGTCACCACCCAAACCGGTGAAGTAATCATCACCACCAACTCCGACGGTGATTTGTACACCACCACTGATATTCTTGGAGACTGCCCTGAATGTACCGACTACACCACTACTTTTGTCACAACATTGCCCGATGGAAGCGTTGCTACTCAGACCGGTGAAGTGATTGTTACCACCAATTCTGATGGGGACTTATACACCACCACTGATGTGTTAGGCGACTGTCCTGAGTGCACTGACTACACCACTGGTTTCACCACCACCAATTCCGATGGCTCGGTCGTCACCGGCGGCGTCGAAGTCATCATCACCACCAACTCCGATGGAGAACTCTTCACCGAAAGTTCCATCATCAATGCCGCTACCGTCTCATCCATTTGCGTCAAAGGAAACTGTGTTCCTATCACTGTTACCAATAGCATCACCACCACCGAAACCGAACCATGTCCTGTTTGTTCTGCCTTCGAAACCACCGTTGTCACCGAAGTCGAAGGTGTCACTGTCACCGTCCCCTGTGAAGTGGAAGTCACCACCAACACCGACGGCGCCACAGTCACCCACACCTACACCAAAGGAGACTGCGATGTGTGCAAAGGCTATGAAACCACTGTTGTCACCGAAGTTGAAGGCGTCACCACCACTGTTCCTTGTGAAGTGGAAATCACCACAGACTCCCAAGGCGATGTTGTTACTTATACCCACACCAAGACCTGTGACGTGTGTTCAGTCTACACATCTGAGATTGTGAGATCTGAGGGTGATTCTGTTGTTACCAGCACCGTTCAAGTTTCGGTGACAGTGGACTCTGCTGGCAGCCCTGTGACCACAGTTGCTCCATTGAATACCCAAGCCACCGTTGCACCATTGAGTGTGGCCCAATCCACCAGCGCTGGCGAGCCAACTCAATCGGTTTCGGTTGTTGAAGGTTTAGCCGCTAACGTTAAATTCTCGTCTTTCATAGTAGGATTAGCTGGTGTTCTTTCAGTTCTTTTTGTCTGATCTTTGATCAGTTCGTTTTTCACTTCCTACGGGTGTTTTGCATTTCTTCAGTTACCTTATTTTTCATTGAAGCTATAGTCTTCGTTATTTGTGTATATTAATATTTTGATTTTCTATTTGCGCTCTAATGAAAATGGCTTAAAAAGGCTTAAAAAGGGCTTTGAATCGACCTTCTTTTATTGGGCTTGTTTTTCGGCACCGCCGGTCCAGTCCATTTTCTGTTAGTTCATTTTCCGTTATTGCCACTTCTATTATTAGTCACTTTTGTTCTTCACTTTTCGTTCGTCCATTTCTTGTCAACTTTCCTGTCAACTCTTGTCAATTTTCTTGGTCAACTTTCTTCAATTCTCTCCTGTCAATCTGCAGCCTGTCATTCCTGTCATCACCGCCTCTTGGCACTCCGCGGAAACCCGACCCATTCGGCATATTTGCCCCTTCCTCTTAGGGCAACAATTATTATTCCTTATCTAATTCTCATCTCAAAACGGCCATTGTCTTTCCTAATTCAGAAGTGTAATTGGTTGATGCCGTTGGACGGTTAGTGGGGTTTTTTATTTAAAGGAGTCCACGGACGTCAAATTTTTCAACCCATCTAAAATGTATTGGTTGAAACAGATCTTGTTAACAGCTGCTTTCGGAACCTTCTCCCAAGCTAAAAAAATCTTCATCGATAACGATGAGGCCGATGCCGGCACTATTCTAATTCCAATTATGGCAGGCATTGAAGTGGTTGGAGTGTCGGGAAGTTTCGGCAGTGCTTCTTATGTGGACTCGCTTGGAAGCCACAAAGAAATCTTGGATGTGTACAATTTATCTAGTTGTGTTCCTTTATACGGTGGAGCAAGTCAACCTTTGCTTAGAACCAATGACACTTTCCACGCCTGGGAAGACTTATTTGGAACTTTGGTTTGGGAAGGCGGCTGGTCTCCTTTTTACGAAGATGCTTACACCTGGTCTAACTTCACTTACGACAAGTCGGTTTCTGGAGCTGTTGCTATGATTGAAGCAGTGAAAAAATATAAGCATTCAGATCCCGTGATTATCTACGCTGCTGGAACCATGACCACTGTGGCACAAGCCCTTTCTATTTACCCGGACTTGGTCAAGGATGCTGCTGGTCTTTACATCATGGGAGGATACATTGATGGCCAATATGCTCGGTCCACAGGCCCTTTCATTGTTGATGATTTGAACACCGATATCAATCTTATTCAAGATCCCGAAGCAGCACAAATGGTGTTAACGGCCGACTGGGATTACATCTACATTGGGGGAAATGTCACCAACCACGAAGTTCCATCGCAAGAGTTCTACGACAGAATCATCGATAGAGCTGGAGGTTTGGATGTTATTGAAGACGATCCATATTATTCTATTCTTTTGGAGTCGATTCTTTACACCGGAAACTACTCCGAAAATAACGAACAGCAGACCTTGCCTTTCTGGGACAAGGTTGTTTCTGCATACTTATCATACCCCGAACTTATTAAAAGCACTACCAACGTTTCTATGGGAATTGACACCAGTTTCTATTCTCCATTCTATGGGTCTGCCAGAATCTGGAGTCACGACCGGGCTCCCAAGGCATACAAGACGGGTAATGTGACGATTGTGGACTCCATTGACCAGGACCGGTTTTACGACATTTTGATCGACTCGTTCTTCCAGAACTACACTGATTTCTGTGCTACCGGAGCGTTTGTTGAGATTGATTAGAGACGATCTGATCAAGATACCATTTGAGTACTGTTTGCCGTGTAGTACTATTTGAGTACTATTTGTGTACCATTTGCCGTGTAGTATCATTTGAGTACCATTTGAGTACCATTTGAGTCTGTGCTTTGAAGTGTAGTTCTTCTCGAGAAGCTATCCTAATACCATGTAATCAATCTATAAAGACACTTCAAGTTCTGTACATTTAATCTCAAGTCATTAAGACACTTTCAGCTCTGTAACATGTATCTCAAGTCACTAAGACACTTTCAGCCCTGTAGCATGTAATCTCAAGTTAAATCAAGTTCTGTAGTGGGTAATCTCAAGTTAAATCAAGTCTGTAACGTGTAATCTCAAGCTATATCACCAGCTCTGATACCATCGATTATTGTCAAGCTCAGTCGTGCCCATCCAATTTGCATCCGACCTCATATTGCCTATTTCGGCACTGCGTCGGAGATACGATTGGCCGATAAAAACCGTTGAATCATGAGGTTTCAAATTCCAATGACTTCCCTTACAAGAGTAGCCGTCATAGGTGGCGGCCCCAGTGGCATGGCGCAGGTAAAAGCCTTGAATTCTGAGAAGACCTCCTTCGCCATTGACGTCTATGAGAGCAGATCCGCTTTAGGAGGAATATGGAACTATTTATCCAATAAAGCTGATTACACCACTGAAAATGATATTCTGCATGCTAAGCAATACGATTTTTCTCCCATGTACAACAAATTGGAGACGAACATCTTACACAAAGCCATGGAATTCACCAAGGTGCCATTTCCCCCCGGAACCGACGATTTTCCCTTCAGAACCGAAGTCTTACGGTACTTGCAAGAATACTCCACGACCATTGGCAACCACACGTTGTATTTGAACACCAGAGTCACACACGTCACCAAGAACGTCACTTGGGAAGTGACGAGTGTCAACGTTTTGACTGGAGACACCACCACCAAAGTTTACGATGCGGTGGTTGTTGCAAACGGGCACTTTGAAGTTCCCCGATTCCCCGAAGTGCCAGGGCTCGAACAGTGGAAACAGAAGCTGCCCAACACGGTGACACATGCCAAGTTTTTTGACACGCCCCAGACATATGCAGACAAAACTGTTTTGGTGGTTGGAGGATTTTCCAGTGGAAGCGACATTGCGGTTCAAACAAGTCTTGTGGCCAAGAAGGTGTATGTGTCCTGTGACGAGAAGACGGTGTTGACCAGCATTGACAACCCCTACATCGAGTTAATCCCTAGAATCGACAGCTACAATGTGGAAGAAAGAGCCATTAAAATCGGAGATAAAGTCATTTCCGGCATTGACAACGTAATTTTCTGTACGGGCTATGACTACGACATTCCATTCTTAAACTTGGGCATATGCAAACGGAAGTTCATTGCAGAGCTATACGAACAAATCTTTTATGTCCGGGACCCCTCCTTGGTATTTATTGGCTTGTGCAAGGATGTGAGCCCTTTTCCAGTTGCAGAAGCACAAGCAGCTTTGACAGCGAGGTACTTTAGCGGAAGGCTCAAGCTCCCATCTTCCGAACGGATGATGGCTCAGTTTGAGAGGGAAGTGGAAGCGAAGGGTGTCAGATACCATAGTCTCAAGTTTCCGCTTGAAGCAGAGTATATTAATCATCTTTATGATATAATTGAAGAACAGGGTTTGGCTAGTGGATTTACGTTCGAGAGGTTAGAGGGGGAAAGATTGGAGAGGAAGAGAAAGGTACCTGAATTGAAGCTCAAACGGGTGATTGAGAGCAGTGGGAAGACACTAGAGAGGAGAAGGGAAGAGAATAGGCTTTAAGCAGAGGGAGGCTTTAATGCTTCAACCAGAGAGAAGCTAAAAGGCACTAACGAGCAGAGAGAAGCTAAAAGGCACGGGCAGAGAGAAGCTAAAAGGCATCCAGAAGATCCACATTTTCCTAAACATTAAATAGATTATAGAGCAAACTAATAAAGACTAACCTGCACCCCGTCATGCAAAGAAATCGTCAACTGGGAGTTCAACCGTGGAGGGTAAATCCCAGTGGTATCTCTACACACCAAGTTAGGAAACATCTGCATGATTCTAACAATGGTATAACTTGCTTCTGTCAAAGCAAACTGCTGGCCCAAGCAAATTCTAGGGCCGCCATTGAATGGCAAGTATGCCCAGCCCGGTTTTAAAGACTTATCAGCCCATCTTTCCGGATTAAACTCTTTTGCATCCTTGCCATAAAACTCTTCAGACCGATGGGTCAAGAAAATCACATATGCCACCACCGTGCCCTTTTCAATAAGAGCCGGTTTCGTACCGTCATGTCCCCCACCAGTGGGTAGTGTGGTGTCTTTAGTAGCACATCTGAAATTAATAGGCACATTAGGATACAATCTTAAGGTTTCATTTAACACGAACTTCAAGTATTCACACTTCTTCAATTTTTCAAACGTCAAGTTCTCCAAATCCACCGAGTCACCATCTCCAAAGTCGTTGTAGATGGCCTGCTTTAACTTCTCGTAGATTTGAGGGTTTCTTGCCAACTCATAGAACACATTCGACAATAAACCGGCAGTGGTGTCTCTTCCAGCAATCATGATGTTCAAAAGTTGATCCCGAAGCACAACCGGGTTCCGGGTGCCCTTCACGAGCTCGTACAAGAACACATACCCGTCCTTTGAATGCTCATCGAGCTCTTCAGGTGTCAATTGAAGTGCCTTGTTAATATAAAATCTGGCAAAGTCATGCACCACCCGATTGGACTCCTTAAAAGACTTGTTGTACACAAGCCAGTAGAAGTTCTGGAACCAGGCTCTTGTAGCACAAATCTCTTGTGCATTGGTGAAACTATCGTAGAAGTATTGCGCTTCGTCATATTCGTCTTGAATGGGCGACCTTTCTCCAATACTCTCATCCATTAACCCAAATAACGATTGACCAAACAAAAACTCGGTGGCAGTATCGACCGTGAACCGAAAGAAGTACTCCTGGAGATCGAACGTCTCGCCATTATGTTTCCTGATGTGCTTAGCTAAATTTTGCAAATGCACCTCCAAAGATTTAGTATGGGCCACTTTTTCTCTGGAAAAGTTGGGTCTTAGCATGGCTCTGCTCTGTTTCCATCCATGGCCATCTAAAGTGAACACCCCGTCCCCCAATAACGGTTTAAAATGGGCGTGTCTCAAACCCATAACGAATTCGTTAAACTGAGTAGCGAGAAGCGCTTTGATGTTCTCCGGGTCGGTGGTTACCACGAGTTGGTGGCCCAAATTGACCCGGTAAGTCCGTTTGGGAAAGTAGCTCTCCAAAAGGTCCGAAACAAACAACAACAAGTTTCCAGACCTCTTAGCAGTGAATATTGGAAACGGATTTCTCGTAGCAATGGGGTAAGATCCCGGCAATAAGTCCGGTCTTTCAGCTCCCAATTTCTTGGACAACACCAATATACGGAGGTTTCTGTAGGCGACATAGAACAACACGGTACCCACCACGAGACACAAAAGTCTGTGATGTTCAAAAAAATCGTCCATATTAAAGTCCGGAGCAAATCTGTGATTTAGCCATCTATTTAAAGTCCAGATAATAAGGGGAACGGAATAATCATATGCAACATGGGGTATATGCAGGAATGTTGGAGATTGCAAAAAAGCCACCAAGCACATGTGAATGCTACCTCGTGTCTGGTGTGGTGGTCATCAAGTCTTCATACACCATAGCAGTAAACGACATACCGATGGAGTTATCATTTAAGATTTCGTGGTATGCACTACTGGCGCCAATAAGCTCGCTAGATAATTGTTTCATATGCGTCACCTCGTCACCAGTGCTTGACAATGATATCTCCAATATGTTGTCAACAATGTTCTGGAACACATTGGAGCACTTACTAGCAAAAATCCAATTTTCACTGAACCCGTTTAAGATTTCAATTGAAAGGAGAATATCGGCTTTGGAATCGTTCAAGTCGATACTCCAATTGCATAAACAGTATAACGTAGTAGAACAAACCGCCAAAAACCGGTATAGGGTTATCCAATTGAGTGGGAGGAGATTGGACTTGAATAGCTTGTGGGTGTAGGAAAGTGTTTTGAGACAATATTGTCCTAATTCGGTTAATTGGTCCATTTCCGGCTTGGGCACCAAATAACTGGGACGATATAGTAGCATCAAGTTGTGGTATAGTCTTGTGAAATACCACGAACTGGACCCGTGAAAGGAAAAGAATTTTAGGCTTTCGGGTAGGTTAGGTTGATTATCGCTGATCCACGCCTGTAACTGTGCTTTGATCACATCTACCTCCTTCGGGTCGTAGAGCTCTTTGGCCTTTAGCGAGTAAAGTTTCTTGATAATGTCACCTTCGATTTTCCGTAGACTGATTATCGATAAAATTGTCTTGTATGTGAACAGTTCTTCGCCGTCGAGTTTCTCGGGAAGCGGCACATCGATGTTATCTTCGTCTATACTCAACGGTCTTCCAAGACTGATGGAGAGCAACCGGTCCATATTGTATATGCTCCAGAAAAGCCTAGTTCTCATTTCCCTGTCTTGAGTGGTTTCTCTAGAATCACGGGCCCGGTTATTCAACCCTAGGTTTATAGCCCCTCTCGATATCAACCCGAAGATGTTCCACGAGTGGAGACCTTGCGGCTCAAAGAACGAATAAATACACAACAATAGGAGCATCTTGATATTTTCCAATTCCGTTATATCAGAGCCCTGAGACAAGAACCCAATGGACTTGGAAGAAAAGTACTTGCTGTAATTATCTTCTTGTTCCAATAGCCCCACTCTGCACAACGTTGTGCAACCAATAGCCATGATCATGTGGAGTTGGAATTCCCAATAGCTTGTAATGGTGTCACTTAAGCTGTCGATTTGATCAAACTGAGAAACGAATTCAGACTGGCAAATGAATGGGTACGATCGGTGGTTGTGTTTGAAGAAAGCCTCCACGAACTTGCCGGCAAGGTTCTTTGACATCCGGGGTTTGTCGTAGGAGTTGCTTTTTCTTAGTATTAGCTGAGAGAATCCCAAAGTCTGGAGTAGAAAGTTGTTTTCGCCTTTCAGCGTTTTTGACCGATTCAGCACGATAAACGAGTTATAAGCAGCTTCTTCAAGTCCAGATACGGCCATGGTGTGTTCTGGGTGTTCTGGATGCTCAACTGCCAGCCGTGGTTTGCGGTTGGGGTACACACATTGTCTTTGGAGTTTAGCACACTTGAAACAACCGGTGAGATCCTTGGAGCATTTCTTCTTGGACTTGCGGCATTCCACACAGGAATACTTGCTTTTGTGCAACGTTTGTTTGAACGGGACGGTTTTGTGGACCTTGAACCTGGTGATGCCGTTTTCCATCGGATGATTAGCGAAGATTTGCAGTGACGATGCAGTGATGATGCAGTGATGATGCACTGTTTAAAATCTCGCGTCAATTTTAGATAGAGCCACAGCTCAATGACATAATTATGTCATAACTAGAGATCCACATTAAGGCTGCACGACCAAACTACAAGACCACAGAGTGTATATTTCACGTATGTCACTTATGTTTCACGTATGTCACTTCAAGAGCACCTACGCAGAGCTATATTCTAAAACTCACTTTCGAAAATCTTGTCCAAATATTGCAACCAATTCAACCCCAACACCTTCTCCATCTTTGTCTTGGACCACCCCTTTCTAGCCATAGCCACTGCCAACTCCTGTCTTTCGGCCAACGGACCCAACGGCTTGACCACTTTCTGCGACCCCCAAGGCGCCATTTTCCGGGCATATCCCTTATCTCTATTACACCATTCCATAAATGGAGAAGGTCTGCCATGGCCCTCCGAAGCATCGGACCCAATTCCGACCAAATCCTCTCCAATTAGGGAAATCACGTAGTCCACCACATCCACATAGTCGTCGATGGTCGAATCGTTGCCCTTAGGCATATGTGGACCAAATTGACTGATCCCCACAAACCCACCTTTTTGTCCAATCAACTTGATCAACTCGTCACTTTTATTTCTTCCACTCTGCTGCAAGGCCGCTGGAAGAATATGGGAGAAACAGGGCGGTTTCTTAGCGTACCCAATGACATCCCGGGTCGTTTGTTCGCCAACGTGGGACAAATCACACACGATTCCCAACCTGGCCATCTCGTCCACCACTTCTCTACCAAATCCCGTCAATCCCAGATCTTTGAGCTCAGTGTACCCGGCACCAGAATAGTTCTGCGTGTTGTATGTAAGCTGCATCTTGCGGACCCCCAAATCTCTAAAGATCCGCAAGTACCCCAACTGATCTTCAATTCCGGACGTATTTTGCCATGACAATAAAACTCCGGTCTTGTTATCCTTCTTGGCTTGTTTGATATCAGCCACACTGTGCACTTGCACAATCAAGTCGGAGTACTCGTCAAACCACTTTTTCCATTGGATAACGTTGGCTATAGTGTCGTGGAAGTTTTCCCATAAACCACAGGTGCAGGAAACGGCAGTAATGCCACCTGCACGCCAAGATTTGAAGATATCTTCGCCAAAGTTGCAAATATTCAACCCGTCAAAATGAATGGATTCTTGGTAGATGGTCTTGGCTTCTTGTTCCGATACCATTTTGGTTTTTTGGTGAATTTCCGATAATGTGGCAGATGCTCTATTAAGTACTTTTTTGTTTCCCGTTGGGGGAATATGGTGTCGGAATTTGTCATGAGATCAACGGTCGGATATAGGTGCCGATGAGATCAATTCCGGCCGCCACAGTTTTATGGAATGCGGTGTATCAGCGCCAGAAATGAATAAAACAAACATCACATGAGCTTCACCACCCGGTGTAGCCCATAGGTGTATGGTGTCGAGCGACACATCTTGGTTATAGCGTCTAAATACCTTTCCATTCTATCTGGCATGACTTATGCACGTCAATTTCTGATAACGCCGCCTTCCCAAATAGGAAGTGATGGGGCGGACTTTGTTATCCATCTCCAACATGACGGCATCCACAGAGTATAGCATATAAATGGCCCCAAATCTCTTCTTTTCAGAGAACACACTACACCAAGCCATGGACAAGCAGGACAAACAAGATGTCGTTGCCACGGCTCACTCAGACAGTACGTCAGACTTAACTCCTCCAAAGAAAGGCTCCAGAATACGGAATATTCTCTGGGACTCCCTTGATAAGTCTCCCGAGGAAAGAAGATACGTTTTCAAGATCGATTGCTGGATCTTATCATACGTGTGTCTTTCATACTTTATAAAGTACCTCGATGCCAATAATGTTTCGAATGCTTATGTCAGTGGTATGAAGGAAGACCTTAATTTTCAGGGTAATCAGTACAACTTGATCAGTACTATCTACTACTGTGGTTATATTGTGGGGCAAGTTCCGCTGCAGTACGCTATCAACAAGATCAGACCGTCGATTTTCTTACCGTGCACGGAACTCGTTTATGGTGTATTGGTGATGTCCATGGCAGCTGCTAAAGACGTTAAAACACTTTATGCTTTGAGGTTCTTTATTGGATTGTTCGAGTCCACTGCCTATGTGTGCATCATGACCATCTTGTCCAATTTCTATCTTCCTGACGAATTGGGAAAGAGAACTTGTATATTTCAAACCTCATCTTCGGCTGCTCAGATGTTTTCCGGTTACTTACAGTCAGGTTTATATAAGGGGATGAATGGTAGAAACGGGTTGGCTGCTTGGAGGTGGTTGTTCATTTTCGACGGGATCTTGACCATTCCTGTGGCTATAGGTGGATTTTTTGCTATTCCAGACGAGCCTTTCACTTCTAAGGCCAGATGGTTCACGGAACACGATAGAAAAATTGGAACCGAACGGTTGATTAGAGCTGGAAGAAACACCAGGCCCAATATCAAGTTGAAGGATTTCATTGCCTTAGCCCGTGACTGGCCGTTGTACATTTTCTGTATTGCGTTCACTTGTCATGTTCTTGGAATCAAATTATACGGGTATATGAATCTTTGGCTCAAGGCTGATGGCAGTTATTCCGTGTCCCAGATCAACAACTTGCCCACTGCAGGGTATGGTCTTCAAATAGCTGCCACCTTGACATTGGCGTGGTTATCGGATGGAATTGGAATGCGTTGGCCAATCGTGGTTCTTGCGTGTATTCCCGCCATTATTGGCTCTATTATCTTGTGGGTGTGGCCCGAGAACAACACATCTGCCTTGTTTGCAGGGTGGTACCTCTTGTTCATGGAAACGGGGGCCGGGGCTTTGTTCATCACCTGGATAAGTGAAACTTTGAGTACCACTGTCGAACAGCGGTATTTGTTGATCGGGTTTGTGGAACTTGTTTCTTTCACCTTCAGTACCTGGGTTCCTCTCTACTTGTACCCAGCAGAGGACGCACCTAGGTACAAGTTCGCTTATCCTATAACATTCATGTTTTTTACTTTAGAAGCCGTATGTGCAATTATTATTGCCATAATCCAGAGGCTTGAAGTCAAGGGCGTGTTGAAGAACAAGCACTACCGAGAGGTGTTTGAGGACAGCAGTTCTGAGGATAAAGAGCAGCCACAGGATTTATGAATGTTTAGAGTTAGGAGATTTTGCACCCAAACTATGGGAACGGTACTAGAAATAAATGTAATACTTTTAATTAAATTGTTCAACTAAACAACTTGATAGAGTCTTCGGGAATAACATCATCCTCTTCCTCCAATTCTATCTCGTCCATGTTGATTTTTTGTCCTAGCAACGACGCAAAAAACTCATCAATTTGATTATCGTCCCATTTCAAAGTCACTGGAGTATCGAAATGAGAAATGGGGTCTTGTACGTTAAACTTCAACTTTCTCCCCTTGGTGGCCCGGGTGTCGACATTCTTATTGGCTTTCTGGGCCTTTTGTGTTTGTCTTAAAGATAATGTGACTCCGTTAATTGGATTACTGGACGCTATTTTCTTGTCCACCAAATCATTCAACATGAGCCTATAGAAATCTTCATCGTCAAAGATCAGCTTGATCTCGTTCTTGTCCTTTTTAATCACCTGTTTGGGAACGTCGGGGTTTTCTTCTTCGCTGTCCTGCTGCTCGTCTGCTTGGTCTTTGTATCCCAAGGGCCTCACCGAGCTTCTATTTAAGTATGTTCTCTTTTTGAGTCTGTCCATGTCGTTCAAATTGTTCATAACCTGTTGTTCTGCAGATTGGTTCACGACCTTGAACTTTCCAGCATTTAAAGCGTTTGAACCAGAAGACGACAGCACTTTTTTGGACCATTTGTTCAACACATCAGTTCTGAAGCCATTGAGGCCATTATCCAATTCACCGGTGACTTGAGCATAGCTATTGAGTTTTCTCTTCTTGGGTAGTGACACTACTGGTAAATTGTCTTTTTTATGCAAATTGTTTCTTAATTTCAATATTTCATCCAACAAGTCGAAACACTTGTCCTTCACTTCAGTTAAAATAGCTTTGGTTTCAGCAGTGGTGAATTCTTTTGACACTTCGGGGGTTTGCGGCAACGTGTTAGCTTTGGTCAATGCTCTTTGTAACTTTATCCGAGAGTCGATCAACAGGTCGAATAGTTTGTTTTGGTTTAAAACGGTGTACCCTTTTAAAGCTTCACTGATGTTGGACTGGGCGATTCTTTTGCTGATGGTCTGACGTTCGTTGGAGATGAAGGACTTCAACTGGTGTCTTTTGAGGGTGTCGTCGGACACAGCTTTTTCGTCGCTTTCTTCGGAAGACACAGCTTTTTCTTCGTCGCTTTCCTCATCGCTTTCTTCTTCTTCCTCTTCCTCTTCCTCCTCAGACACTTCCTCTTCTTCCTCTTCAGACACTTCCTCACTGTCGCTCGCAAGTGTGCTGGTGCCAAAGATCTCGTCTCGACTACTCACTTTTCCCCCATACACGTTCTTTGGCTCGTTTCTTCTCAACTTGGACTTCTCCACTGCAACATAATGATCGGTCTTTAACTCATCTTCTGATTCGACGTCACTATCAGAATCCGCTCCTTGCACCATAAGGTCATTGTCCTCTATATCAAAGTCGGTTTGCGGCGCACTCAACTCGAGTAACTCATCTGCTAACGTCTTTTTGGCCATTATATGTATTAATCTAAAATACTCTTTCTCATCTCAAAACTTTTCATGTACTTCTGTGCAGGAACAAATAAGACCAAATGGTATAAGGCACCTCAGTCCAATGAAAACTGTTACAAAGCCACAAACGAGCCACAAGCAAGCACAAGCAAGCGTAAAAATGACACAAAAGGACACAAACACACAAACACACCACCTTAGTCCTTCCCGTCAGTACCTATGACGTTCTGTCACGAGCTCTTCTACGAGGCAGTAAGTCGTGTCGCTACCAATCTACTACTTACGTGGTTGCGCATTTCCAACTAAATGAATATCAACATAACTTTTCTTCTTATTAGTGACACATCACCGGACGTACAAAACACACACACAACGCCACTAAGACCACGCAACGTGTAACACTCAACCACTCGACGTATCACTTTCAAAAACACCAAAACACTCGAAACAAACACTCGAAACAAACGACCATGAGATTCTCCCAGGTGTTCTTATTTATATTCTCCTTATTTGCTACCATAACCGCTTTGGCAGACCAGGGCGACGGCGACACCAAAACTGCCACCACACAAACGTCGGTGTGGGTGACAATCACCACAAAAGGAACAACACAAGTGGTGCAGACGATTTTCAGCCAGAGTTTCATGTCCACTCATACCGACCCCAATACGGATGCTGTCAAGTCTGGTAACGTGGGGTTGGCCAGTGACGCTACCGATTCCGTGGGGGGTATCAGGACGTACGACAAAACCACGATTTCGCTGCCAAACGGAGGAAATGCCTTGACAGAAGCAGGAGTGTACTCGGGCTTGCTAGGCGTTGCCCTTGTTGTTGTTGGGCTTTTTTAGGCTAACAATAGACCTGCTAACAAACCTGCTAACAGACCTGCTTGAATGACCGCACACGTATGACCTGCTTAAATGACCAAACAGACATAACCGACTCAAACACAAAACATGCCCCTAGAAACCCTCAATATATACTGGTATATACTCCATGTTTCATGCTGAAAAATACCCGCATCCTCTACACTAAATCGAAGCGTGCCCAAATTTACGCGGGCGTTGACCTGAAAATTTTCTCATCAAAAAAACTTTTTGTTCTTTGTAAACCAGATACAAAGATGTCAGACGAATTAACTAATCAAACAGAATCGTTATCGTTAGAAACCAACGATACCATCTTGGAAAGCAAGGAAGAGTTCACCGCCAAGCATCCTTTGAATAGCAAATGGACTTTGTGGTACACAAAACCACAAGTCAACAGAAACGAAAACTGGCACGATTTATTAAAGCCAGTTATCACATTTTCATCAGTTGAAGAGTTCTGGGGTATCTACAACTCAATTCCTCCAGCCAACCAATTGCCTTTGAAGTCAGATTATCATTTATTTAAAGAGGGAATCAAACCAGAATGGGAAGATGAACAAAATGCTAAAGGTGGTAAATGGCACTTTTCTTTCCCAAACAAGAGAGATGTCAGTAACTCCATCAATGATTTATGGTTAAGAGGATTATTGTCGGTCATTGGAGAAACCATTGAAGATGATGAAAATGAAGTTAACGGAATTGTCTTAAATATCAGAAAGATGGTTATCAGAATTGGAATCTGGACCAAAGACTGCAATGACGACAAATTGAAGACCGTGGGTGAAAGATTGAAGAAGGTGTTGAAATTGTCTGATGAACAGAAGATCGAGTTCATTTCCCACGATGCTGCCAATGATAAATCTTCCAAGCCCCAGATTGTGTTATAATCATTAATGTACCAATAGATGCCAATGTCTCTACTTTTCTTCTAGTCCACGGATCGTCTTTCTCGTCTCTAGATACTTTTCTTCTAGTACCCCACGGGATTGACCTTTTCCCGGATAAACCTCTGCACCTTCTCCCAATAGTTCTCCTGGACCACCGTATCATTGTGAGTGCTATTCTCAAACTTGTATATCGTCTTATCTTCCGACTTCAACAAATCAAAAATCGTGTCCATGTGCAGAGGCGGAACTATCTCATCCTTCCGGGCACTCAACAACAACGCCGGCACAGTGCTAGGAATCTGCGGCACTAGGGATTCCAGATCCCATATTTGGTGCACGAATCTCGTAGCATATTTAAGAAACGGAAACAAATGGGGCACCGTTTTGGGAATAGACAAGAACGTGTTCTCCAAAATCAACCCGTCAATGTCTGCCGCCATGTTGGCGGCTATATAAATGGCCACCGCTCCCCCCAACGATCGGCCGTATAAAATAATTGAGCTTTCTTGAAACTGCTTATCTTCCCTCAAATAGTGCATCACGGTATCTGCATCTTTTTTCAACCCCTTTTCACTGGCCACTCCCGTAGACTTGCCGTACCCCCGGTACGAGTAGATCAACACATTGTACCCGAAATTCTTGTAGAAAATAGACACAATCGGCAATGCATGGCCAATGTTGCCTGCATTAGGCGATAACACCAAAACCGTCTTATTGGTATAATCTGGCGCATCTGGCCGGTGCTTCAACAGGTAGCACTGCAACACCTCGCCGTCCTCGGTCTTGAGTTCCACCAACTCGTAATCAGGCATGCCGTATTCGTCAGGCGTCGCACAATAGCCTCTGCCGTCGTTGATGCCGCTGGGGTAGATCAATTTGGTTTGGTAGTAGTAAAGACCCGCTAGAACTAGCCCGCCAACAGACACGCCGATTTTGGTTATTAGTTTGACTAGCTGAAACACACTGCTGAAGATAAACGTACCAGCTGAAATGACACTCATGTTGATAAATTATTTAATCTTCTCATTTTGATTTACTTCATCTTTTTGAAGATATAATATCCTGTGCACAAAAGCCGTAATGGCAAACACAAACCCCCTGACGTTGGCCAAGTTCGCTTTCAACATCTACGGCACCTTGAATAATTCCGACCCCCAGAACCTCTCGCCGCCGTCGTCGTCCAGTTCCGCCAAGTCCAGATTATACAGACCCAACACCAACGATAATCTCATATATAACTGTGAAAGAGAGGTCAGCACCCTCACAGACGTGGAGCTATTCCCCAACAGTGGTTTCAACAACAACGTGGTCATTGGCGGCAAGAATTACTTGCAATTGTTGGTGCTTAATCATGACCAGTCGGCTATTTTGAGCGAGACCAATCTTTTGGAGCCTATTTCCAATACCAGCTCCAGATTACCCGGAAGTAACAAACTATACAACTTCAACACCATTAAGAGCCACAAGAACACGGTTGTGGGCGGAATGGTCAACGGGACCGTCATTTTGTATCAGGTTTTGAATAATGGAAAGTCCAGAGTGATTCGAAGGTATAATGACCATAAACGGTGTATCAACTCGCTAGATTTCTTGGACCCGGCCACTGGTGAATCCAGTGCCAATTTGCTTATATCGGGCTCACAGGACGGGTCAATACGATTGTGGGATTTACGACAAGCTTCTGATAAACCGGCAGTGAATATTTTGCCTAAAAGCAACTACGATGCTGTCCGATCGTGCCAGTTTTCTTCCCATTCCACTGTACGAAACAAGTTGGTGATACTATCGGTGCATGACTCGGGAACATTGAATAAATACGATATTAGAGCATACGGACAATCGTCTCAATCACTGGTGGTTCCTGAGAGGAAATGGAATTTCCACACCGGCCCTGGTCTTTCTTTGAGTATCCACCCTGAGAAGGAGTATGTCATTACAGGTGGAAGAGACCAGAAGGTGTGTGTGTGGAATTATGGTGAAAATAACTCGAGCTACAATTCTACTACTCCAGAATATGTTTTGCAAACATATGGTCCCGTGATGAAGGTCAGATGGTGTCCATATCCCAACGCCCCTACGGTGTACGATTACGAAGATGACGTTTCGTATGACGATAAAGATTTGGGACCCAGCATCAATCCGTTGTTCAACTACGACTTTGCGTGTCTGTATTTGAATGAAGACCCCACCATAACGGTGTATAACTTGAAGCGGAAATACGTGCCCAAGGAAATCATAAACTCGTACTCCGACAGACCGTACCAGAACTATATCTGGGCCAAGAATGCCAACCATCAGCGGAAACTTTGGACTTTAACCAAAGGAAACCAATTTTCATCGAGACTTCTAGATTCTGTTTCGGAATATGAGAGTATCACCAGGCCCCATGAGATCTTGAACCCTGTGTCGATGGACTGGGGTACCAGTGTGGGGGACCTTTCTTTTATTTATCAAGAAAGAAGTGATTTTGAGAATAATGAAACCAACGACAAATACAACCTGGAAACCCTGGTTGACCCGATTTTGGAGTCTGATGTCGACGTATCCACCACTGATTCCATCGACCCCGGTGGATACAATAAATTGGTGGTAGGGTCTGCTCCTCAAAGTAGCTTTTCTTCCACGGCCCTGGGATTTCCTCCAGGAAGTTCTCCCATAGACACTCCTGTCAGACAACCAGCCCTGCTTCTCAAACAATCAGGGTTCAACAACACCCCTTTCCTGCAAAATAAGCTATCGTTGACGGGGTCTCCTCCGTCTAAGGGTGTGTTCAATCAACGGCCTTCTTTGGGAGCTAGAAATGCATCTCAAAGCACCATAGATTCGGCATTGTCGGCCCATTCACCAGTCAACAAACTGGATCTGGGGCTCACAGAGTACCGTAAGACGATCCTGATCTACCACGCGTCTCCCTACGTGATTCCGTTGTCTTTGCCGTTACCGTCAAATGACGATTTGGTGTTTGAGACTCTTTCAAATAATTACTTGTTGACAATACCAGATGGGTTCTCATTAGTCGATGTGTGTTTGCTCAATGCCAGCGTGGCTGCTAGTGTGAACCGGTTTAAAGACTGTCAGATATGGAGGATGCTTTCAGTGGGGTTGGGGCAACATGTGGATGGCCACGTAAAAGAGGAAAAAGAGATGCATGATGGCCATGAGAGCCGAAGTGATACAGAGGCCGACGAAAATAATGATAACCGGTCGATTTCTTCAGAGTATGGGGTTGTGGGGTCGTATAATTCGAACTCCACTTCAACCACCAACTACGATATGGCGTCCGAACTGACGTCCGACAAGAAGTCGCTGAACCGGCATTCATGGGCGGAGGTGAAAAGCTCGTCCACCAATAATCTAATGGACATGATCAACCAAAATCGGAACAACTCAATGGCCAATTCCATCAGTATTGGGCTAAGCCCCACTGGGTCTAGGTCCAATAGTATGATCGCCCATGTCAACAGCTTAAGAGCCACAGCATACAAAACGGAAGACAATGAGAGTGCAGTGGAGGATGACGAAGAAGACGAGAAGGCTAGAAAAGTCAAACCAAAGGAGAATGCAGCACCCAATACAGAGCACCGTGCATCCTCTTCGCCGGTGGAAGAGACCTCAAACCTGCACTTGAGGAGACATTCTTCTGTTCCCAATATGCTCGAGAAAGAGAAGAACACGCTATCCCGGTCCCCGTCCAAGAAGACAAAGGCGAAGACGGGAACTTCTCCTAAAAACATGGCCATACTCAACCGAATAAAACCCAAGAGAGAGTCGTTTGCTGGCTCGTTTGCTAGTCAAATCAATACCCATTCCACGGGTGGTCTAAACACGGATCTCGACAACGAGAATCTTAATGTTCTTCAAAATGCAGCCAACAGCTCGTTGTCGTCGTCGAATGTTTCAGGTGCCCATATTCTTGACAATCGGAGTTCGCTTGGATCGATTCCTAGTAACCAATTTGGGTCTTTCAAGAGCAGAAGATCATCATCGATTGTGCCTACGTATGGTTTCCTCAACAACCGGAATTTCGACAACGATTTGGAGGAGGTGGACGAAACAACGTCCGCCAATAGCAGCAGAATCGAATCATCTGGACTTGCAAAAGCCATTGAGGGAAACAAGGAAATAAAGGCTAAGCAGGACTCTAAGCTGGAAATCCCCTGGACCTTTTCCAATCTTCTTGAAAAGGCGTTGGACCATGCAACATTACAGGGAGATGTGATTCTTTGCAGTTCGTTGTCGTTGCTATTCTATCCATTTGCCAAACCATTGGGTTTAAAGTTCATTAATAAGAAGTTTTGTCTCCAGTGGTTATCACTTTACATTGACGTGTTGAATAAGAAGAGGCTTTTTGTCAACTCCATCAACGTGTTGAACATATGTCCACTGGAGCTACAAGAACCGCTTTTGAAGTTCTACTATGGCGATAGTCTTAAATTCTACTGTCAGTACTGCAATGAGCTAATTGTAAATGAAGAGACAAAACAGAAGTTCAAAGAGGGCAAGACCACCCAATTTGGCTATTGGTACTGTGAAAAGTGTAAGAAAGGGCAACTGAACTGTGTATATTGTAATGAGCCCTGTGTGGGATTGAATGTGGTTATTAGCTTGAAGTGTGGCCACAGAGGACATTTTGGATGCTTGAAGGAGTGGTTTATTGAGGATGAAAATGTTGATTGTCCGGGTGGATGCAACGAGACACTTTTTTAGGTCCAAGAAAAGGCAATATAATACACCAGGGTCATATCAACCGCACGTCGCCCACCTCCAAGTACCTTCTGATCAAACTGTACCGCAAAGCAAATATCCCATCTTTCTCCAACACCAACTCATCTTCTTTAAGTGTGATAGTTATCGTCTGAGACGTCATAACCTTAATAAACACCAACTCATCTATATCTGGCTCCACCACCATCAACGTACTTCCATGCTGATCATCAAGAAATGATAATTCCGTGGGAACTTTTTTCAAAATGGAATTATGGTATAGCTGCTGCAAAATCGTCAAGTATCTGTACATATAATCCTTTTCTTCATCCGACACCATCTTCTTCTTGGTGTCTTCATCCGTTTCACTGGTAACCTTAATATAGTACAAGGTATAAGTTTCTATCTTGTTGAGCCTCACTCGAAAGTACAATCGAACAAGGTAGTTCAACCTCTCTATATCGGTTTCCATGATCATCAACTGTAGTTTGAAATCACTTGTGATCACCCCTGAATCGATATTCACGTCTCCATACTCGTGGGAGTCGAGTAATAGCTGTTGTTGATCAGTTATCTTTGTGAGCACCTCATTCAATAAATCCGTTTCGTACGGAAGGAGCTCGGGAGCCATTCTTTCGTTTAGCATGGCGTAGCTCAACCGCGTGTACAAGTCGGCCTGTACGTCTCCACGGTTGTCGAGTTCATTGCTGAAATCATTAAGGATATCGTCCACCTCCATAGCTGCAACGATTTTTAAAAACGCGGTTTATTGTTTAACACAATTTAATACCATACTTTCAAGTTATACATAACACCGCTTTAATACATGTCCGATAGACAATTGCTCTTGGAGCAGAAACGACAGCGATTGCAGGAGCTCCGACAACGACGGCTTGGCACTTCTCCGTCCACAAACGAAACAGAACCCATTATTGATGCTACACACGAACAACCACCATTAAAGCCATTAAAGCCACCAAAAGTTGATGTGGGGGTGCAGACGGCTGGGTCGCACATACAGACGGCCCGACCAATCCAGGAAATCACAAAGTTCGACAAAGGAGTGCAGACGATACAGAAAGTGGCGAAAGAAGAGAAAGACAATGTAAAGTCCATTGAAACTGAAAGGACATCAGATAACTTGGCGGTGGCGCCCACGGTCAGCGAATTTGACCTCAATAGACTGCTACGTGATGCTGTGGTGACTCTCAATGAGATACTGGCAGCACAGCCGGTACTGGTGGAGAAAGGTATACCCTTTTCTACAAATAAAGAAGAAAATGCCATATACCTTGTGAGTCAAATCCAGCCGGCAAATGAACGTGTTCCGGTGATTATCAGTGCTTCTACACAAACCAGAGAGTTTGTTGCTTGTTTCAATGGTGCAGATAGACAGTACGAGGGATTTGCAGTCATATACCGGGTCACCAAAGACAAAATAATCCCTACCAAGTTTTTGGGATGCTTTTCGCCTATAGTGTGCATAAAGTTCCATCAAGACCACAGCCTGAAAGTCATAGGCGGGCTACAGAACGGAAAAGTCGTGGTTTGGGAAGTAACGGACTTCAGTAGTGAAGATGCTGTACTTTTACCCACGCTATCTAGCCCCAGTGACTACACTAATAAAAGCTTACACAGATCACCCATTACATCGATTCTTCAGATGCCTTCCGAACCAAATTCGTTCATATCAACTTGCGAGGATGGTCTTATTAATGCATGGTCTGTTAACTTTCTTGAATATCCCAAGTCTGAGACAATCGTGCTTCCACACAATACTGACGACGGTCTCGGGATATTCTCTAGTACGACCAGATGCATTAGCCATGCATTGTTACTTGGAAACCCAGAAAGCCTGTTGAAAGACTCAAGCTTTCTCAATTCAATGATGGTGAGCACAGGTACCGGCATGATCCACCAGTTAATCAATGATCCGAAGGTGGGGTACATCAATATGACCATGAGCTCCAGAATAGTGGGGTCTCTCACGAAAATAGGACTGAAGGACGACTTGCCAATTCTTGTGGCTACTTGTTATGATTCCAACATTTACGTGTACAATAATCACAAAGAGATAATGAAGCTTTTCACGGATTATATAGTGCTAGGGTGTTCTACGGCTCCTGGAAAGCAATTCAGGTTCATCTCATACGGTTTATTTGAAGAGGTCTGTGACAAACTAACGACAGTCATACAATACTGGGATTTGAATGTGTGTGCCCGATGTCCCGTTCACAGTCTTCGAATTGAGTCGACTACCCATCCTGTTCTGGGTGAATTTGATGTGGGGGGTGATTTCTTCTATGTGGGATTTTCAGATGGTAAGCTTGGGGTGTTTAGCATCAATGAAGATAAGTTGGAGGATATGAGAGATCACGAGACCATTAACGATATTATTTGAGGACGAACCAGACAATTAACGATATTACTTGAGGACGAACTAGGCCATTAACGATATTATTTGAAGTAACCACGAGACATTAACGATATTACTTGAAGTGACCACGAGACATTAATGATATTACTTGAAGAGAAGACCGACACCAAGCCCTGTATCATTTGAAGAGAAGAACGACACCATAACAAAGCCTATCACTTGACACCACCACCATCTACCCTCATTGACCACCATCAACCCTCATTGACCACCATCAACCTTCATTAATGTGCATTAGATACTATAAGTCTATACAAAACTTGTAAATATATTGTCCTTGGATCTGACATTTATTTCTTTGCCAATGTCTGTGATATTTTCACCTGGTTCCTGCTTCAAAGAAACACAGTCACGGGTGGCTAACACCAACAACTCAAAGAAGCATCTGGCGGCCTCCTTCTTCATGTTCAATTGGTCGGACCCAGCCTTTCTGACCATTCCCAAAGGTGCCGCATCAGAAGTGTCTTTATCTATAATTTCACTAAAGGTTGTGGACTGGCCATTTCCCTTGATTATATCAGCCACTTTCTTCGTGGAAGACGAAGCTTCGTTTTCGTATTGTGACTGGAGAAACAGCTCTTCAAAGTCTGGCTCATGAACTGGATCGTCTGCAAAATCAGGAAGTGATAAATCGAAGTTGAAATCGTCAAAGCTTCCAGCAAATTGGTCATCGTATTCCTCTGGTTGGGCTTCGATTTCACTTTCTCTGTGAGATAAGTCGGTACATATCTTGGACAACTCTGAGTTCAAATCTCCGAGTCTTCTTCTTTTAAAGCCTACTGGTTGTGCCAAGTCGTTGATCAATTGAAGCTTTTCGGCATCTGTGAGCTTGAAAGTTGCAGAATTATTTCTCCAGTCACCATCTAATTGTAATTCACGAAGTTGTTGTAGTTCTGCAATGGTAACCCCGTTATTTATATCGTCTTCCGTATCAATTTGGATTTTCCGTTTAGTAGTCTTTAAAGTTCCATCTTCTGTGATTCCCACCAACTTTCTGCGGGGCTGGGGCTCACTGGGAGGTGTCACCGGCTCTACAGGATCAGGAGAAGAAGCGTTACCTTCATCAGCTGCAGGAGTGTCCAATTCAAAGCCAAGGTCGAACTTTTCATTGTCTTGACCCAAGTCCAACAAAGAAAAGTCGTTTTGAATGGTGTTTGCATTTCTCCCCACCTCAATGGACTTGTCTGAGTCATCTGCACCATTATTGTCGAAATCGAGGTCGAAATCCAACCCTTCATCCATCATGTCATTATCATCACCAAAATCATTGAATCTTCCATATTCAATAGAATCGTCCATATCATCGGCATTCCTTTGAGCGTTTGATGACCCGAACATCGCGATGGACTGGCTTAGTTCCATCATATCATTTTCGTCAAGATTAAGATCGTCCTGGCGAAACAAATCATAGCTGGTGATTCTATCTGGTAAAGTTATACTATTGATATTGGTGATGGTACTTCTTTGGGTTGTGCTGGTGGTTTTTTTGTTGGTATCACTGCTTAACAAAACACCACCACTGGCGTATTTGAAAGCGTTTTTCAACTTGAACAAGATATCATTCACGTCGTCAAGTAAGTATTTTGTCTTTCTGGAATATATTCTGACTATTCCCAATAAAAGCTGTCCTGATAGCCTCAAGGTGATACTTTCGGAATTGCTGATGGGCTGGGCCAAAAGGGTGGTGGACGTGACGATGTTGGTGTTAAGAAACTGCTGTTTAGTCAATTTCTTCTCGTAGTTGGCGGCCATCCATACTGGCGCCAAAGGCCCTTGTTTGAGTTGTTCTGCCATTGATGAGTGATGAATGTTCGCGTTCAGACTGGGAAATACAGTTCAGATCGTATGTAGACTGGTAAGACAACGGGACACGGACGTTCAAAGGTGTAAAGAATGAAGGTGTTGTGAAATAATTCAAGAAACTCTTCTAAATTTGTGAGCTCTTCTAAACATACGCGATCAAGCACCCGCGTTTTTGTGTCATGAAAGGCTTGGGTTATATGCAGGACACGAAGGTCTAGGGTATAGCCTGGTAACAGCACACCAATAAAGGCTACTTCAGCCCTAATCTGACAGCTCATGTCTTACATGTCTTATTTTGGGCATATGAACACTCACACCATACCCCCAGACACCCATACATAACGGGCAAAATCGGGCACCCCCATATCTCTTATCAGAAAGACAGTTAGGTGCAAAACGAGCAGTTCGTTCAAACTATGCCTCCTCTAGTTAATCCGGGACTAGGACAGTTGAAATTTAAGTGACATTTTTTGTCAATTTTCGTTAATAGGCAGTGGGAAAGCAATGCCTTCCCGAATAATTACAGACATAAATGGGCTTCACAACAGGCTTCGAAGAGAGAAAAATATTACGGAGGGATACATTTTTAACTACAGATCAAGGGTTATAATGCAATGGCTTACCCTGTTTGACCCCCCTGGTTTTCTTGTGCTTGGGGTTGGGCTTAGACTCCATCGGTCTTTCCTGCCCCTGTCAGCCCCGGCAATTCTGTCAGCTCCTGCGGTTCTGTAGAACCATATTCATCGACAAATTCTGGCCATGCATCTTTTATCGATTTCATTTGCTCCTTCAACTCATCCTTCTTCAAATTCACTTGCCTAATGCTTAAGCCGGCAACCACTAATTGAATGGTCAAATCATCTTGATGGATTCCATACACCAGTACGTGCATTGGCAAACAACCCTTCAAGTTGAACACCCTTGTGTTCTTCAACACACGAGGTCCAGGATTGATTTCTATGGCCATGGCTATTCCGAAATCGCTGAGTATACAAATGTTGACACCGAATTAATACATATACCGATATTCTTGTACAAGAAGTGTTTGGAAACTCTCGTATTCTGTGTCTCCCATTTCCTCTGGGGTTTTTAACTTGTTTTCATCATTCACATACATGTACAAACCTTCAGGTTTCAACTCAATAAATAACCTAGGTTTGCTGCGTGCTGAACAAATCTGGATATCAGGTTCGTACCTCCCCCCACCAGCTGATTTCAATGGGCCACATTTCACCACAATCTTAAGGCCAACCGCTTTGAAGAAACACCGAAGAGGTCCCATTATGAACGCGTAGAATGCCCATTCAACAGCCTTCTCTGGGCGAAGTGCGCCATATATATTGACACACAGAAGTAACCTGACTGCCAGGACCCAAGGTAATAGCTTCTTCTCAGTCCCAGGCGTTTCCATGAACGTTTTGATCGCATCACAGACTAAATTGCGGATCTCTTCAGACAAGTCAACAGAGCCTTCAACCGGAGCATGCGGTGGAACTTCTGAATTTGGTATATGCTCTGGGTTATGACCTCGGGGAAGCTTAGGCTTAGGTGTCCCACCATACTTCCATCCTGGGATTGGGGGTAAACGAAGCAAGAAGAACGCTGCCATCCCCCATGCATGAATCTTAGGTTGTTTAGATGCTCTCAAATCTTTCAGGTTTTGGGAATTGATTAATTCCTCCAACTTCTTTCTAAAAGCGTAGTTGCCAGCGTTCTTCTCAAGAAGGGAACCCTTGTCTAAACGGAAGTTCTCGCCAAGGCGTTGAAGTGCTTCAAGACATTCCTTCTCCATCTTCGGACTAAAAACTTCTTTGGACCTTATGATATACGTTGCTGCAAAAAATTTGTGTTATGAGAAAAACATATCGGCGGGTAACAAATCCACAACACGTAATCGCAAATCGATGCTACCAAGTCGAGCACCTCCAAAACACCTTTAAATATTCAATAAGGGGTTCAGTATCAACAGGGTGCCCCATATAGGTCCATGCCATCATTTGAGTGAAAAATAGCTCATTCCTGTTGCACCGAAATTGTCTGGCTAT
>JAKTSQ010000067.1:0-24401 GCA_030580295.1 Yamadazyma sp. yHKS699
TGCCTGCGTGGCGTAATGGTTAGCGCATTTGACTTCTAATCAAAAGATTCCGGGTTCGAGTCCCGGCGTGGGTTTACTTAGCGGATTTAGCTCAGTTGGGAGAGCGTCAGACTGAAGTCAACTTTAGTCACAGTTAATCTGAAGGTCCTGTGTTCGATCCACAGAATTCGCATACTTTTTGCCTCTCTGTACATTAAGCTTATACACCAGAGTAATGGTCCCTTAATGACACAACAGTTTGGACGGGAACTCCAAAAATCGGATTTATTCCGCAGGTATTAGTGTCATTATCCACCTCTTTGGCTGCAAATTCATAGCAAAAGAAATCTCGCTTGCTCTGGTGGTTGGGACGGGTCGAAAGTCTGAGCTCATGCTCAGCTACGCTTAGTCCCAGCAACGAGTAATTAGTGTGGTAGAAATCAATGCCTTTTCCAGGTTTATCTCTGAACCCACCAGACAGTTTTTGGGCACAATTCAAAATGTAGATCTTTAAGGCCTTTTTGTCGTAAATGTCGATAGACAATAATGTTTCCACCATTGCTAAACTAGCACCAATCCAGAAACTGTAACAGGAGTCCACAAGCTTATTGGACCTGCCGTTGAACCCTCCCTCGAGAGGTAATTGTCTAGCTACCAACCATCGTATCAATGCTTCCAAATCTATAGCTTCTTCAAACTTGCGGCCAAATGCAGTTTTTTCAGGACAGTCTTCTCCCAATAAGAGGAATAGTGATGCCACGGCACAGAAAGTGTAGCCTCCATGCGCCTCAGTATCGTGTACACCTGAGAACCCCCCTTCATAAGTCTGAGCTCCTACTACCCATTGCAACGTATTTTCAGTTATTTCGTCCGTAAGCATGTCCAACAAAGAGCATATCACAAGAACACAATAGGTGGACCTCGTATCGGCTTCCCCATTTTCATGCATAATGAAAGACCCATCTGGCTGCTTCAAACTCATGAGCCAGTCATATAAGTTATCTTTTATATTATCCAACACCTCGTAAGCCTCCAAAGACACAAGAGCTAGCACTCCAGCCTAAGTAGATGCAACGTGGCCCAACTGGTTATTCCCGCCGGCTATACCCCCTTTACCGTCATCTACCGCGAGATTCTGCAACTTTTCCACCGCGAGGGTTGTCACATCAGTATTGAACTGGTGGTTCACTAATTTTCCAGCATTAATCAACCAGTATAACAACCATGAGTGATTGGAGTCCAAACTGCAGAAATAAAACGGCAAAGGTTCCAATAAACTGTGTTCGATATATGCAATGTGGTTTTCTATCTCAAAGTGCGCATTGTGGTGGTTCCTGCTTGAAATGACATCCTTGTATATCTGCTTAATTGTGTTTTCTGTTTCGGCTTGCACTCTTGTGGTATCGGATTCATACGCATCTGTAAGTAATGGAGTAGCTATCATGGTGGATAATTGGCCGAATATATTCGGTGGTGTCACTTCTTCAAAGTTGGCGTTCAAGTTTTCCAAGTCTTTTCCTAGAAGATTTAGAAGATAGGATACTTTCTCCATTCTTATATAATTTTATTGAATATTAATTACTCGATTGAGATGTTTCAATGGACTTTTGATCGCGTTGGTTGCAGATAATAGATTTGCCTGTAAAACTGCATACAGGGGTTTGGTTTCTTGTCCAAGTGATAAGAGACAACCTGCATGCTGTTACTTTACTTCATTACCAAAATCTGAACGTCAACTTCATATGTGGTGATTTTGTCTGTGCACGACTTTCATTGCAAAACACACAACCGTTATTTCGAAGGGTGGTCAAAGTATATCCCATTATGGGTCGAATTTGGATAAATGTTCTATTAATATTGAATCCGACGGATAAGGCTCGATCCAGGCAGTTTCAGTTCTTTTTATTGTTTTGTCTGATAAAAATTGTGAAATTCACTATTCCTTAAAATAGATGTAACTTGAGTTTTCCATTATCATTATCGTTATTCATTAATCATCTCCTATAATACATAGTCTAATAAATACTTCAATATCGTTTCGTAGCAAACGATATACTGATCAAAATTTTGACACATGGATATTCTCTGGGTACGTTGAAACTGAATCGATTTGTAGATTAGGTCAATGTCACCAAAGGGATCAAATGGCTTGTCATCCTCCATATCCATGGTTCCTTCTTGCACAGATAGACGTTTTGTGTTGGTCTTCAACAAATCGATAACCAGGTCAATAGCGATATAGCATCCTGTTCTACCACATCCTGCTGAACAATGGACCACTGTTTGATCTCCCAAGTTGTACTTTTCCACCAAATTGGTCTTGAAGTCGATAAAGTCGATCAAAGTCTGAATATCTGGAACTCCAAAGTCTGGCCATATCTTATACTCTAAATGGTGTATAAGGGAAACCTCACCATTTTTGATAACTTTGATGGTTCTCAAGTTGAAATGTTGATGATTTTCATTAGTTAGTTCAACAATTTCAAAATTATCAAGGACCTGGGTATCAAAGTAGTTTAATTGTAGGCTGTTTTGACTATTCAAGCACACAATCAACTTTATGTTGTTATTCCAAATCAATTTCCAGAAGTCCTTGTAAGTGGAAGGTAAGGGATTTTGAGTTGCAATATACTGCATCTTTGACATTTTGGGATAGTTGATGTAGTTTCCGTTGAAATAGTCATCGAAGTTCAAATAGTCTTCGGACTTGTAATTCAACTCATCATCAAAAGCACTCTTTTGGGAATTATTGCAAATGCACGGGGATTGAAGTAATTTGACTCGAGAATGTTCGTAGGGCCAAATATTGTTGTACCTATTCTTGAACCCATATTCAATACCCTTTGGAATTTTATAAGTAATATCATCACATCCAGGGCATGGGGTTGATGGGGAACAAAATGCAGAGTGATGGTCATCGGTGTCGTTGTCGGTAACTGCCAAGTTCAATCTAATTTGTTCAATTTTTTCGATTTTATTGAACTTGATGTTTAAATGCTTGATGATTTGATCGTTTGGGTTGGCTTCACCGGTGTTTCCCTTGACCAAAATGGTCTTGAGCCATTTGGGTAACCTCTGAAGGCTCTTGTTGGATTCAGGAAACGTGAATAAGTAGTCGTAATTTTTCACATCTTCATTATCTGTGATAGACTTCAAGTCCAATCTGGGAACATTCTTTTTTAAGGACGAGATAAATTTCTGGTTTGCAGGCGTGGAAGAAGGTAACTGGAATCCCGATAACACAGTGGGCGGATCTGTGGTGTAATTGTTCTTAATACTCCCTTCGGAGCTAGTATCCTTGTCACTGAGGGAAGACTGGCCAGATTTTGGACTTGAAATAGGACTTTCAAATTCAACCAACAGACTGTTCTTATCAAGGCCATCAATTCCGTTTTTCAAATACCAAATGTCAAAATGGTTGTTGAAAGCAAAGAATTTCATGATGGTATGGTAAAGTGGGTAATTCAACATTTCGGCGGAATTGGAGTCAACGAACAACAACGGAGGGGTATCTGTACCGTGTTCTTGTGGGTTCAACAACAGCTGTTTGATGGTATCACTTATACTGAACGTCGCCAATATGTTCTGAAGTTTATATGACAGTCTTTTGAGCAAGGTAGAAGGAATGCACACATTAATGGAACCTTTGATTTTGAAACTAAGGAACTGATTATAGCACCTGATATCAATGATCAAAGGCTTCTTTGATTCCACCAAGCTCACTAGGTCTGCTGGCAAAACACTGCTGACAGGCAAATCTGTTGAGCTATATCTCTGATTAGTAGGAGATTTAGCAGCCACAGGAGACTTGATCAAAGGAGACTTGTTTGTAGGGAATTTCATAAAGGAACATGACAAATTTAACGACAAGTTGGGGGATAAGAAGCTTGGAGTCGAGCTGGTAGTATTAGCTGAGTTTAAGTTCATGGGCGACAACCCTGAATTATATGAAGAAATAGTGGAAGCGGCGGAATTGGGACCACTACCGATGGGAGGGATGGTGCCGGGCTTGGTGGTACTGATATTGGCAGCAGGAAAAAAGTTGAACCTATCACAGGAATCAGTTCGAACGTCGGCCGCCGTATTGGTGGTCACAGATATACTGGGACGGTCTCTGGTTTTGAGATTGTGATCACTTTTGGATACAGAATTGGAGCTTGTAGTTGAAGGCGATGAAATCGAGTACACCGGCGAAGGCGTATCCTTATATATGGTAGACATCTCGGTCATGTACTTCTGAAAATGACAAATATGCACAAGAGAATTTTCTCTTCAAACAGGCACTGTTTCTATTTTTGGGTCGAGTGCAAAAGGTGATGGAATTTACCAGGTAAATAAAGGGCTTAGTATGGATCAAAGTACGTTACACTACCTATTTGCTGAAGGCGTGGTTAGTACAAGTGGTGTGGGAAGAAGAAAAACAGATGATCTTCAGGAATTTTTACCGATTCTTTTTTGTAGTTGCACGGAATTAGATATACCACTTAAGCTCAATCGCACAACAAACGGAAACAATAGTCTGTGCAGTTTCGAGATGAACTGAAATAAAAGTTTTTATGGTTAAAGAGAAAAAGGGTGGGCAACCCCGGTTTATAAATGAATCTAAAATAAAGGGTGTTATGCTACAAGTGTTAACCAACTGACCGTAAAACTTACTTATCACAGCAAGGAGAACCCATTATTGTTGCGTCAAACTTATGGAAAATCTCATGACGTAATTGTTGTGGTTGTACCTTTTTTAGTGCTGTTCTAAACTGAGAAAAATAGTTCTAGAAGCTAGTAGGGGCACTCACTTTTCCGTTTGCAGTCAAAATCTCGTGGCTGGAAGACCCGCCGCCCGTATATGTGACGTGTTTAATAGTTATATATAGCACAGCAAGAAATCGCTGACATTTATTTTTTGGCGTTGTAACGTCAGATGATACAACCACACGATACATTCACACAAGACAGTTGGCAACCCGCCGTCGGGGGATTTTCCGACACCCTTGCACCAGATTTTCTCTTTGCCTTTTTCGGTCACATGCATAGATTTTTTGGTCCTTCAAACCTTAAACCTTGTGCACTTATAATTATGCTTATCGTTGCCCATCTGGTGTTCCCGCCTCTCATTTCACCCGCTGGTGTGCTATAACTTTATTCTACACCCTCGGCGCTGAAATTGGCGAACTAAAGTTTCGGTATATATTTGGATTATTCCCCGGTTTGCATCTCTCTATTGTTTCCTATTGTTCACGGATTATATTGTTTTTTATAGTCATAATGCTCTTTGCCTTAGCCACTCAGGGATCAGCTTTCAAGCCTTCACTTAATAGACCAAAAGCCACTTGGAGGTTGAACAAATTCAAGGAAATTTACATGGAAAAGTCTTCTCGAAACACCAGCCCCACCAGCTCTCCAGGAAACTCCATTTTGAATTTCGAGTTCAGTTAGTGCCCATGGTGTTGGGGAAGAGTGGAATTAGCCTACCAGAGTTACTGTGAAACCACCAAAAGGCCGACCATACACAATCCTTTACATTAGAGACTGCTGAAAAAAGCTTCTGGGAAAACTCCTTCAACGGCGAAACGGCCTCCCTGTGAAATGCTTTATGTTGCCTGCAGGGAAGGTTATTATCAACTCCTTCAGGTGTGAAAAACAGTCAAAGCGGCTTAATTGAATACTGCGCAGTTGTGAACCCCGGTCCCTCGCTATTCTCGTCTAAAAGGTTAAATGGCGGCGATGTAAACCCGCCCACGTTACGAATGTCGCCTTGACGATCACATGCCTTAATCATAACCGTCTAGTATACCGGTATATATATTAAATAACCCATACGCAATAAATATTTATAGTGCTCCTGAATACTCAAGGCGAATTTAATGAGTCAAGTAAATTATGCCCTGGAGTCCATGCAGCATTAGGTAATGCCAAGTTTTCTTCATCATCAAGTTGTTCAATATTTCTCGTAATTCTTTCTTCGTATTTGCGGTCTCTCTCAAAATCCCTCCATCTTTTCATGACAATATAAGATGAATCAAACACCCCTTCAACTTCCCCATGAGATCCTTTGTCACCTCCAACCTTTCTAGTCTCACCCCAACTAAAATCATCAAATTTCCAGTATGAGTAAACTGGCAAAACAAAATTCCAAATAGGTAAAGCCAAAAGATAAATAAAGAAATAGATGATATACTTCCAAGATGATACAGTGATGACAATCATCAAACCGGGTAACCCAAATATAACACCCAACAACACCAACGACATGATGGGCGTTGGGGTGGAAATGATGGCATAGACAATCACATATATCGTGAAACAAAGGGCAGCAGGTAAAACCAATGTACCCACCAATTCAATGAAAATACAGTATTGCATCGAGAAGCAGAACGTACCACACAAGTCCCTGACTAAAACCAATTCAAACAAGTTATGCACAGTGGAGTTGATCCATCTTCTTCTTTGGGATAATAACACAGAAAACTGGTCTGGCACGAGGGTCTTACAGATTGCTTTGGGGACGAAAATCTGCTTACGCTTAGGGAATGTCCTTAACATCAAAGAAGATAAGAATCTATCCTCACCCAACAACAACAAATTCTTTTTATGCAAAGTGTCAACCACGTTATCGGAGTATCTTTCAACAATATCGGGATTGGCCAAAATGGGAACCCAGTACCCATCGTTACTTTTTGGAGCTTTGATACGGTACATACAGAAACATCCGGGTAAACAGGTGACACCTCCAAACACACTTTCAAAAGCCTTGGATTGGTGATGCGAAATGTAGTATTCAAACACTTGGATCAATGTCACCCAAGAAGCATTCTTGTTGGCGATTTTGGTTTCTCCACATAATCCCATGACAGTGGGATCTTTGACCATCTCAGCCACCATATGAGTGAGACAATCTGGATACACTTTACTATCCGCATCCACCATTAACACTATTTCGTATAATTCAGGCATTAATCCCGTAATTTGCCATATAGTCTTCAACATTTGAAACTCAAGCTCCGTCATTCTCTCATCAAACATGACTTTCTGTAATAAGGACATCAAAATTATCTGGGAGTCTCTTTTACCTCTGTTACCTGGTTTAGGCAAATTGGCTTCTTCAGGTGTACCGCATTTGACTATCGTGATAACTGGAACTCTTTGTTGGTTTTCTGGGGCAATAGTGGAGTCATCGTATTTGTAGAATCCTCCATAGACTTTGGCAATATTATGACGTTTGGAACCTTGTGCCACCGCAACATAGGAATATCCTTCAACATCATCAGGGTCAGTCACAAAATCAGTCATCATACTCAAGGCGATCTCCGGAGTTGTAACATCGTTTCCGGACCCTTTCACAAGACCATCACAAACCATCACAATCAATTTGTGAGAGTTGGGGAATGTAGTGGTGGTAAGGGAGTCAAGGGTTGTTCTCAAACCCTGTTGATCTTCAGAATAGCATGTAACCAAACAAATGGTGTGGGCCAATGGGTAACCGAAGGGTTGGTACTCAACAGGTGGCTGAGGTACCACGTCAGGATGAATGATATCTGGAGATAATCCCGTCATATCACCAGTTGCCATATCACCAACATCAAATGGATTTGAATTGACTGTTTTGATATTCAACAAATCGGTAGACGATGCATTGTAGGAGTCATTACCAAAGAACGTCGAGTGTCTCTTATCCAACACCTTCTTTTTAGGGTTGGTTCCTAACAAGTAGTTCTGAGTACCCATGGTGGTATACTTGAAGTTCTTTGATAACTTATCAGGGTCTTGATAATATTGCTCCATCTCTTGAGGAGCTAAAGATAATCTCTTATTTAACACAGATTGTCTACTTGTTTTGTAGTCAGCTCTAGTCTTTGGGGGAACCACGGCCAAACCATGAGCACCCAAGTCGCCACTTTCTGCCCATTTATCAACCTCCTGATCTCTTTCAGCCATTGACTTGTTGTCCAATTTGCTGACACCTTGGTTGATAGATATGAACCACTTGAAATAACAGGCCATAAAAAACCGGGCCAAGACAACAGACAAAATAAAAATCAATGAAACAATCAACACAATTTGAGAAGCAATACAACCAATAGTATCAGAATCAATAGAACCGACCTTGACTATTTCAGTCAAGCACCTGGCAGCATGTCTTTCCTCACTATTTGAAAGCACAAGGGAAATATCATGACCCTTGTATGCGTCATCATCTCTCAATTTGTTGAACAAATCAGGATACTCCAAATCGTCATGCAGAATCCAGTTAATCAAGTCCAAGTCTAAAACGTTACCAGAATACACAACCAAATTTCTGGTACTGTTTTTGATATCATCCCACGTGAAATAAACATCACCATTCACTTTCAAACCATAGTATGCGTCTCTGGCTATAGAAGAAGTGTGACAAGCCCAACCGTCATAGAATTCATTGGTGGTGAAATTGGGTTGGGAAGATCCATCTTGGTTCATTAACTGGCATGGCATGTACCAGGCTACTTCATCATTATCGTTCTTAGGAATAGTACAATTGTCTCTTGGCTTGATTAATTCCTTACAGTTTCCATTGACATTTTGAAACAACAATGACGCGTCCATTCCACCGGCATTAATTGGGGGGTATAATATATTGGCACCAGCATCGATTCCAGCAGCAGCAGGATGTTGGGACCTCGTCAAATCGAAAGATCTCCCGTTAATGATCAAGTATCCGCTATTGACGTCATTGATTCTGGTACGAATCAGTTTTCCGGAACAAACAGTTATGGTGAACCCAAAAGTCAAAAAAGCCACAAATGTCGCCAAGTACAAAATACATGAGATCAAGGCCATCTTTTCTCTCCAGGCAAACTGTCTATCTTTACCTTTAATTCCAAAAAGGCTCAACAATGGAGCAGGGGCCCAAAACGTAATAGCGTATGCGTAAACCTTCCAGAAATAAATCTTGTCTTCTTCTTTACTGACCACCTGTTTTCTCTTTATGGTGTTCTTTTTGATAACCTGGCTCTTGGAAGGGGAATAGTTATCGATTTCATCATTCAATCCAAAAACTTCTCTACCACCATGTGTAGGGGATTGGAACCCATTATAATCAGTAGCATCGGCGTCATCCATGCCACTCGGAGAAGCAGTTCTGTCGTTAGAATCAAAATTCATAAGAGGTATCCCCTCTTGGTCTTTATTGACAGCGTCAATGCTCGTTTTTGGTTTGGAGGTAGTAGTCAACAAAGATCTGTAACTGTGGTGACTATTTCTTGGGTAGTAGCCGGGCTCATTGGATACTTGAGGGTCTAACCCAGTGGACGAGGGCTGGATTTTCAAGTGATCGGCCTCCTGGTTGGCCACTTGGGTATAATGGTATTTAGGATGGTTTGGATCTATCCTCTGTCTTTCGGGTCTGACCAAAGACCTTTTTCTACCCAATTCCCCGGTTTCTGGATCGAAGTCCTGGTAGTTTTTGGAACTGGCGCTGTTTCTGTAGGACATGACGTGGGTTACTTGATGATAGCGAATGAAGTGGTTGAAATCAGACCTCTATAAAACACAACAAAATGGTCAACACAATGAGCGGGAAACCTATATTTGGTCTATAAAGAGTTGTTGAAAGTGAAAGCGAACAACAAGGATGTGAAGTCAACAAAGTGTACAAAAAGAACCACCTGTAACTAAATAGAAACGCTGTGAAACAGTTTAAAAATTTTCTTCTGTGTCGCCTCAATTTGATTTTTGTTTACAAAAAATGGAATTTGAAATCAAAACAGAAATTGTCTGGATGCGATGAGGGCCATAGTTACAGAAGGGAAAGATGGCTAGGGGTTCAGAGCAAACGGAATGAACAGGCCCAGATGACTACGAGAGTGGGGAAACGTGAATCTGGACTTGATCTCGGAAACCCTGGGTGCAAACTAACAATAGTGCAAGGCCAATTAAGTATCTAATTATAGACATTTAATTGGAAACTTGAAGAATGCGCCCTCAAAAAAATCTGGACGTGTTTTGCGGTATGGAAGCACCACGCCACCCCGCCGGCGAAGTTTGGGAGCCGCCGGAGGCCAAGGAACCCAATAGCGTGGTAACTATTGTGGTTTTGAATGGGTATAATAGGGTTGATTTGTCGCGTCATAAATGGTCAACACACGCCCTTTTATGATATACGAAAGAACCCCTCTGCAGGCCAAGCCTATGGGACAGGGCAGTCTTGTGCTTCACGGGTTTTTTGTTAGTTTAAGCGAATGCTTCATGTACGCCCACGCCACCCATGAAATAGAAAATTCGTCAAACAACATAGCCCATGGAAAATCCATGCAAAAATAAATGAAAATCCCCCTTCAGCAATTGAATTCAAACAGTTCTCCTTCAGCTAATGATTTGCATCCCTTATATCATTGAATTAGACCCAAAACAGAATTGACGGCAGATCGCGGTTTCGTGATTGATATTTTTAATCTCGTCTACTTTTGACTTTGGGCTTTGGTGCACAGTATTTATTTTTTGCCCCTTTGAGTTATGTATACAGGAACAGTGTGCTTGTTTGGGGTCCTTATATATCTGTGGTTTTCCTTTTGATATTCTGGCGTATGCAACACACGTTAGTATCATCTAGAAAAGTTATAGGAACTGCCTCCTGAGAATTCACCCCATATTTGAGCCACCAGTTCTGCCCTATACTAGCTCGTTCTGCCATGAGAACAAACACGAAAGATCTATTCCAGCAGTTGGACAGTATCTCGTTTGATGATATAGGACTCGGCAACTCGCCTCTTCAAGGTGGGTTGGAAAATACCGACCAAACGTACGACCTCGAAGACGACTATTTCGATTACTACTCGGACCACCGGTCGTCGAACAGTTCCCACTCGTTCGACGACTTTTCAAGATCCCTGGAGACCAGCGTGCTGGACTTGCTGTCCCAGTTTGAGTCTTTCAAAGGCTCTGTGTCTGACCACCGACTGCAGACCCACCAGGTCCATAAAATTGACGTGAAACCTCCAATTCCTGACAAGGACTCCAACAAGCACTACAACCACATCATGTTCCAGCAGGACTTGGGAGTGATGGAGAGCAGTTTGACACACAACAACTCGATGTTGGACTGTATTAGTGAGATGTTAGTGCAAGAAAACGAGTCCATAATGAACCAGTTGAATCTGTTTGTGACTGAGATAAATGGCAGTGTGGCAAACAACACGTTCATAGTGAAGTTGAACGTTGGTAAATGATGTCGGTCAGGACCGTTTTTCATCTCCTTCTTTTATTCATCTTTCACTCGCTTTTTCATTGCATTTGTTGAGCTTTCACTCCATTTATTGATAATTAAAAGGGATTTTCATTTGCCGGGGAAGCTTCATTTCAAATTCCAATACCGCTGGACCCCCACCTGCTAATACCATGCATTCTACCTCAATAGTAACGATGCCATGACCTTAATGCTTATACTGTTTAATAGATTCTGTGCCATAATGTATATCTAAAATCGCGCCCCTAGTCATTCGCAAATTCTATACTATGAGTTTGAATAAGGTCAGGACTCTTTTATCACAGTTGGAATCGACTTTGGAAGACCGACACCATCTCCTAGAACTTAAGCTAGACCCGTCTGTCAACGACAATTATGATCTCACCAACTTGCTATCTAAAATTTCAACCAGTCTTGAATCTATAAAGGCGCCGCAGGGGGACATAGAACCAGTTATTAGGAAGTATAATGAGCTACTTGCATCGTTGGATGGGGATACAACCATGTCCTTCGAAGAGTACAAGGTGGCACTTCCAGATATTAAGCCAAAAGAGCAAAAATCAGTGAGATTTACTGACAATGACGATGATGAAGACTTGAGAAACGAATTGATGGGAACAAGAGCTTTTAAGCCGTACAAGGATAGTCCAGCGGAACAAGACGACGACCTGGACCAGGGGTTCGGCACAATTGCCAGTATAAGGGCCACGGGTCCCACAACTCCACATGATTCCATTGATTTGAATAATCACCAGTTGTTTGCTCAGCACCAACAACAATTGTTACAACAGGACACGAATCTTGATTCGCTTCATGATTCGGTGAAGATCCAGAAGCTGATGGGTATACACATCAACCAGGAGTTGGACGACCATTTGATATTATTATCGGATTTGGAAAATGGCGTGGGGTCATCCCAGAGGAGGCTCGATTCAACGGTTCATAGACTCAATGACTTCAGGTCTCGGGTGCAGGAAAACGGGTCATTGGTGACAATTATCGTCTTGACGGTGATATTGATATTGTTGCTTGTGGTATTGAACTAGACACGAGGATTAGGTAAAAGTAGGCATCAGGAATATAGATTAGTACGTTTATTTCTATAGAACTTTTTTATATGGAATTGAAGGACATTAGATGGGCAGCACATTGAGTGAAAGGCCGTTGAGTGAAAGGCCGTTGAGTGAGAAAGACCACATTAAGTGACCGTGCTTCGCCTTAAGTGAAAAGGGTTAACATTAAACGGAAGGCCCAAAATTCAAGGGGACATTGATTCAAAAGCCGTCCGCTGCTGCTAAGGGATGTGTCTCTCAAAAGTTGAAGTCGTCGTTCTCCTCTTCCTCTTCCCCGAAGAACCAAATGAAAATTATAATGTCTGAATACACTATCAATCCTCCCACCACACTCATTATCAAGGAACCCAATTGTATGACGGAGCAATGGAACAATACCAACGGCAAACCCACCCCGCTGACTATCAACAACCCCGTCAAGTATTTGCACGCTTCTTGCAATCCCGTGGGGTTATTATTGTGGTCATTACTGAAGGTCAAGAAATCGTCTCGGGAGTTCTCGATTGAGCTGGCCAATATATTGGGTAAGGGGGCCAACAAAAATATGAAAATGACCCACAAAGGCTGATAGTTGTTGAATAACGCACATGATAGCAAGATCAACAAGAACCCAGACGCCAAAAGCGCCGATAAGAAGATGATCTTGTTCAACGGATTCATGTTGAAACTAATGAAAAGGAAAAATGCGGTGCGATAATGATATCAGGAACATTGATTGAAAGATCATATATCAGGAAACATTGATTAAAACGGTCATATAGCAGCTATATACATACTGTGGAGAGGATGCTGCATCCACCACAAACTATCAACAAGAGAACCAGTTATTCTTGTTATTTCCTCCTGTTAAATTCATTTCCAGAACCACCCTTTGGTGCCATCATCGGCTGGCTTGTCGTTAACCTCAGTATTTTCCACGGGCTTCAGCTTGTTGATGGTCTTGATTGAAGAAGTGCCATCCTCATAATACTCTACTCTCACCTCTTTGTAATCCAGGCTACCATTTTCAAATGTGTACGTAGATTCAACGCTGGTAGAGATCACCTTCTTTCCCGACTCAGGGTTGATTTCACTAGCAGGGACCACAGCAGGGACCACAGCAGACTCAGACACGCCGGATTCCTGCACAAGGGCCTGGGAGTCGTTCGATGCCGATTCCAAACGATCGGTGGGCTTTCTCATCTGGCATCGCTTGTTTCTCCATTCTTGTCTCCTCTGTTCTCTTTCATCCTTCATGTTCTTATACATTATAGCCTTCCAGTTCATCAAATCCTCAAACTGTTTGAAAAACACCCCCTTTTCTCCAAGATCGTACTGGGCACCGTTCAAGTCCACATTACGAGCCTTCACTTCACCAAGGAAATCCTCCTTTGTGAGAATTTCAGAAGGATACCGGCCCTGCTTCCATTGCAAAGCCATATTGCTTATCTCAGCATTGGGGAACAAACACCTCCAGTACCCATTGGCATCATACACCTGCTGCCCCTTTTTGTCCAAGCACTCATGGTACTTTCTGACAGAGGGAGCACCATGGCTAACCAAGCCAAAAAAGGAGTACAACCTCAACCTATAGGAGTTCAGGAAAATGCCATGGCTATTTCTGCGGCCAAACCAGCTTCCTGAATCAATTGCATGTTCGTCCTTATTTTGGCCATAGAACAGAGGGAAATTCCATTCTTTCTTATCTTGCAACGACGATATCTTTTCTTTGATATCATCCCTGTAGTTATCATTGAACTCGTCTTTCCACTTCATATTCCACGCATCCTGCAATGCAGTCTTGGTGTCTTTCACCCAATCTTCACTGAGCATATTCTTTGCAGCCTCATTGAGAAGTGGAAGACTTTCGTTTGTCAAGCCTTGAAGAGACAATCCCAATGCTTTGAGATTGGTCTTGACTTCTTCAAGTTGCTTGTTGATATCTGATTCTTTATCACCGTCTGTGCTTACCATAATTAATTTGACAACCACTAAAGTAATTTAGGGATATTTTGAATTTGAGAATGATCCGCTTTATTTACGATTGATTTTTCCAGAAAAAGTGGTGACCCGTTTGATGCAGGACACACAACAGCACGTCTGCTTCCTATAGACGTGCGACCACAGCAGTGATTCTTTGTCAGGACAGTGGGTAGGTTACATTAGCGAACAGGTACAGAAGACGACTTGTGACTATTTCAGACCAGCTGACGCCGTTTTTGCAGCCATGGTTGATGCAAGTGTATATTAATGGAACAGAACGTATAAGCCATAACATAGAAATGAACCGTTGGTAATGCAATTGTTTAATGCAAATAAAGATGTCAATGCAAATGAATATGTATAATGCAAGTGAAGATGTCTGATGCAAATGAAGATGTCTGATGCAAATGAAGATGTCTGATGCAAATGAAGATGTCTGATGCAAATGAAGATGTCTGATGCAAATGAAGATGTCTGATGCAAATGAAGATGTCTGATGCAAATTCGATGCAAACTCACCAGTCGTCGCTCGTAGGCACCCCACGAAAGACGGTGTTTTTGGCCAACGCCACAGGGGGCTTGGGGGGAATATGTGGAAGGAATTCCATGTCGCTCTGGATATCGAACGATTTGTGCACGTAGAAACGTTTGTTGATCATATTCAAGACCTGGTTCCTAGATTCCTCGGTCATATATGGCATCGACATGGTGGTGGCTGGTGGGTAAAAAACGTGGTGGTTGGATAATAGCTCGTCTAGCGCTTGAAACGAGATGCTGATGACTTCCACTTGTGTTACTGTATCAGTGAAGGTAATAAAATCAGAAAAATTTTCGAGGTGCAAAATTTCGCAGACTATCTCATATACTGACAAGTCTATTGGCCTATCAGTTGATGAGTTTTCTACGATTTTACAGCAAGTTTTCATTCAAGCATCCCAGCAGTACCAGCTCGGGCCAAGTGTCGAATGCTTTGAAACAACACATCCATCCCAACACCCCCGCTATCACAAGATTTGCTCCTTCACCTACGGGCTACCTTCACTTGGGATCTTTGCGTACGGCCCTCTACAACTACTTGTTGGCCAAGAACACCAATGGCAAGTTTATCTTGCGGCTTGAAGATACAGATCGCACGCGGTTGGTGGCCGATGCTGAGACCAATATATACGAGACGCTAAAGTGGTGTGGAATTGAAATAGATGAAGGTCCTATTCAGGGTGGGGAGCATGCTCCATACAGACAGTCTGAGCGTGGACACATATACAAGCGGTACGCGGAGGAGCTTATTACTAAGGGCCTAGCATATAGATGCTACTGCTCGAAGGAAAGATTAAATGGGTTGAGGGAATCGGCCATGAAACTCAAGCCTCCAACCACCGTCACGTACGACAGAAAGTGTTTCCATGAACACGAACATGAAAATGAACATGCAGGTGACGAGCCTATCATTAGATTCAAGTCACCCGAAACATACGACAGTATAACCGATCTACTCCACGGCACCATAAATTTGCAACCACAATATAATACTCAAGACAGAAGGTATGATGATTTTGTTATCATGAAATCAGACGGAATGCCAACCTACCATTTTGCTAACATTATTGATGACCATTTAATGAAAATTACCCATGTAATCCGAGGCGAGGAGTGGCTCAATTCGACCCCCAAACATGTGGCTCTTTACCAAGCTTTTGACTGGACTCCTCCCCAGTTCATTCACATTCCGTTGCTCACATCTTTGAAAGACAAGAAGTTGTCCAAGCGTGATGGGCTTCGGGGAATTCTTGAAATGAGACATCAGATTCTCCCGGAAGCATTGGTCAACTTCGTAGCGTTATTTGGCTGGTCACCTCCAAGACCGGTTTTAGGCGAGCTGGTGTCGGAAGTGATGAACATGGAAGAACTCATACAGAAGTTTTCGTTGGACAATTTGACCAGGGGAAATGCAAAGGTCAGCGATACAAAACTACACTACTTCAACAAGCACCACTTACAAAACCTTGTTAAGGACGACAAAAAGGTGTCAGAGATCACTGTGCAATTTAATGACTTGACTGACGATAAAGAGTATTTGAATTCAGTTTTGAAGAAGTTGCTACCCAATGTCAACAGTTTGGAAGACGTTAGCGACCATAAGTACCTTTTCAGCACCATCGAATACGACACGTCCAAAGCCCCAAAGAACTGTAAGTTAATCTTGCAAGCTTTCCGTGATACCGGTTTCAACTTTGATGCTGTGCAGTCTATGGACTTCAAAAAAAAAGACGTGTTTCAGTCCATTAGGTATGCCTTAAGTAATGGCACACCAGGGTTGAGCATTCCTGAATTAGTGGAGTTGATTACAATGTCACAAGCACAGAAAAGAATCGAAACTTGCATAGCCACATTATAGAACATCAGAAGTGTCAGTTACACTTCCACTCCTTGTATATACATATGTAATGAATACAAAATTATTTGTGCAAGTTGGTGAAATCCATAAAGTCTTTCTCATTTTGACTGAAGGAGTCAATTAAAGGTCCTGTATATATACAGTGGACCTTCATGTTTGGGTGGTAATACAAGCCGGTCAAAAGTTTGGGAGTCACCAAGAAATATTGACTGTCACTCTTTTGGCAAGCGGTGTGAACCAAATACCGGTGGGCCGTTTTTTCATTATTGGGATCCATACCCTGGTTGATTTCATCCACAATTCTTAACGGTGCTTTTGTTAATCCTTGTAACGCCATTACAAAGAAAATAGTGGCAACTGCTCTTTCCCCTCCTGACTGAGACTGACGGTCAAGGACTTTCAATTCCGATTCTTCACGGAACTTGACCAACACTTCTAGTCTCCACTTTTTGAACTTGGGTGCTTTCTTTAGTTGGACTTCACCATCACTAGCTACCGAGCCAAATTTTTTCTTGAAGGACCTTGAGATCTTAAAAACTAACTTGGAAAGTTCAGGTTCCCATTTAATCTGGATTTTCTCTATTCTTGTATCGAAGTCCGTCTTAATTCTTTCGAAGTGAGGAAGCCTGGTCAACAAATCTTCAATCTGTCTTTCCACCTCCTTTAATCTTTCTATCGACGTTCTGTCTGCAGTCGTCATCATTGACAATTCATCTTCTATCAATTTTATTCTGGATGACACGTATACCAGTGTCAACAAGCCTTTATCTAGGTAATCTTTTGCAAGACCTGCGAGCTCAGCTTCTTCTTCTTCGGTGTAGGATTTCTGCTGATGCTTGATTTGCTTAGCAGCTTCACTTTCCCTCGCATTTTGATAGTTATTTTTGGCTGCCATATAACGATCGTTTAGACCACTCCTAATTTCAGCTATATCATCAATTATCTTTTGGATTGACACTTTCTTACCTTCAAGTTCGAGTTTCTTGACTGATTGTCTACTGACTGCCATTTTCAATCTCACAATCTCATCAGTCACTTCATGTATTTCACTTAACAGGATTATCCAGTCAGAATTCTCTTTCATGATCTTCCTTTGCAACTGCTCAATTTTTGTTGTCTCATCGTAGCGCAACACTCCTAATTTTCTAGAGATTAACTCCTCCTTAGTAGTAATTTTGTTTTCCAAAACTTCTCGTTGTGTGATGGTCGGATTAACACTGTCTAATTCAGCTTTAATTTGTCGCAATTCAACGGTTGCTTCAATCTTTTCTTTGACGGCGGCCTCCTTCTCTCGCTTTACATCGGAGATTTTGGTGTTGTGCTCAGATATCTGTGCCTTGATTCGCTCAATCTTTTCCCCCGAATCTTTTCTACTTTCATTGGCATAAGATGTATCCTTTCCAAAATACCTCGAGAAAGTAATTCTTTCAGTGGAATGAACCACTTGTTTTGATCCATATTTGGATAATGAAAGCAAGAAAAGATCTTCACCCACCACGAATCTCAAAAATGGAACCCTGCCGTTTGGACCGGGCTTAAGAATTTTCTGGATTTGGTTCACAGATAGCTCACGAGCATAAGGAATCATATTCAACTTGGAGTTCGTATTCAACATGTTAAGAACTTCAGAGGGCCCTTGTAGACAATCTGAAATGTATCCATCAAAACCGTATTCACTTTTGAGTGAACTTGAAGGGATATTCGAGGCAGGTGCTGCTGATTTGACGATTCTGGTAGGACTGTTGAACTTGTTGAGGACAGATAAGGGAATCTTACTATAATCATCTTCATTAGTGAAGGTTACAGATAGTAGATTGTTTTGCCCTATAATTCTCTCCAAAACTCCTGCTAATCTCTTGAAGGGGGGCTTCAATTCACAAGTTACCACCGGACACTCAAAGTACTGCACACCTGAAAAGTTAGTTCTGAGCTCTTGGTGGAAATAAAAGGCATGATCGTTTGGCCAGTTACTCATTGAGTCTCTTGACTTAAGTTTCTGTATCCTGTCTCTGGAATTGAGCATGGTCTCTTCCGTTTTGAGGTTGATTTGAAGATCATTTTTCACTCTCTCCAGTCTCATAACTTCGTGTTCCATATCTTCGATACGACTGGTTAGTGTCTTAATCATCACGTTCCTGTCGTGCATCTGATTTTTGAAGTCAGTTCTTACCTTTCTCAATGCCACTAAATCCGTGTCTCTTTCAAGCAGCTTCTTTAATTCTTCAACGTCAGCCTCCAATTGCTTGAGTTCTCTCCTTATATGATCCTTATTAGTTTTTAGCCTATCCAACTTCTGCTTTTGTTCAGCCAAGGCATTGGAAGTTTGTTCTAAGCTGGCAGTCAATTGTCTACCCAAATCTTCCTTGGCTTCTAGTTCTGCTTGGGCTTCCACAAGATCCTTCGTGATGTTATTGATCATTGTTTCGTTAGCATCTTGCTCCTGAAAGACCAGCTTGCTATTGATATCGAGTGCATCTATTTCCTTCTTAGCAGTATCACGGATGGTTTTCAACTTCTTTCTATATGCCTTTTCCTCTTCAGCTATAGCGTAAGGTAACAAAAGCTTGTGATGACGTAGCTCTTTGGCTTTCTCATTATACTGAAGTACTCTCTGTACTTCGTCAGCCAACAGATTTTCCTCAGTTCTTAATTTTTCAAGGGAAGTCAGGGCATTTTTCAAGTCTTGCTCAGCAACGTCTCTGGATTCTTCCAACAGTATCAAATTTTGGTGCATCAGAAACAAAACACCAGTGTTCAAAGTTCTTTCAGTTTCAAGAAGGAGCTTTTCAGGAGTAAGGCCAGCAAACTCTGCAACTCTTTCTTGGGGTAAGAAATGACACAAGTTATCTAATTGAATATTCAATTCTTTCACCTTGGCTACTATAACCTTCTCAGTGGTCTTCAGATTATTCAATTTCCACACGTTCAGTTTTTCACCATCAAAAACTCTAGTGATTGTAATGGGTGCACCAGACTGGTCCACAATAGTGATCTCCACTGTACTCATTTCCTCACCCGATTTGACCATTGATTTGAGCAGCTGCCTGCGAATTAAATCCAACTTTCCGCCTAAACCCACACATATGGCCGACACCAAAGTGCTCTTTCCCGTCCCGTTAGGCCCTATGATCATGTTCAAATTAGGAGAAAGGGAAAACTCTGCGTAACTGTATGTGGTGAAGTTGGAAATGGCTACTCGCATGATATTACCAGGTTTGAAATCACCCTCTACTTTTTGTCTTTTGTCAACAGAACCTGCCAGTCCATTCAGATGCCCGTTCATACCGTTCAGATGTCCGTTGCCGTTGCTGACATCACGGGTTCTTTTGGGGCGGTTTGATGGAGACGAATGATTCACATATCGATTGATTTCGCCAAGTTGTGCAACGGCTTCCATTGTTCCAGCATAAAAATGAGACCTGCACCTTTGATTATGCACGAACTGGTGGTTTTATACTCTATAATGTATCACTTTTGTCAAAGTGATTTGTTTCTGCAATGTGATGTGTCTACTAAATAAATCAATTATTTCGCGCGTTTCAAAGTTCATGCTACACGAAGGCCAGGTCGTGCACAGCCCGATTAATTCTCAAGTTTTTGTTTACATTTCGCCAGATCAAAGTGTCAGAAAAAACTAACATATAGCCACAATGGTATGTAATGTCGAAAGCTGGCACAAACAAACACGAGGAGAATATACTAACACACACAGTCACAAAACACTAAGACTTACAAAGACGCGTTTGCACTTTTCGATAAAAAAGGTACAGGAAAGATCCCCGTTGAACACTTGGGAGATTTATTAAGAGCTGTGGGACAAAACCCAACGTTGGCAGAGATTTCTGAATTACAAAATGGTCTTGGATCCAGTGACTTTGATTTCGACAGCTACAAGAAGATCATTGAAAGGCCAGATGGATTCAAGCCTTTGGGATTGCCAGAAGACTATATAAAAGGATTCCAGGTGTTTGACAAAGACCAAACCGGATACATTGGTGTTGGAGAATTGAGATACATATTGACGTCTATTGGTGAGAAATTGACCGACAGTGAAGTTGACGATTTGTTAAAGGGAGTCAATGTCACCTCTGATGGAAATGTTGACTATGTTGAATTTGTCAAGTCTATTTTAGACCAATAGTTCGTTTGAGTTCTCCCTATGTTGAATATATACCCTTGCTACTCTCTTCGGGCCAAGTCGCCAAGCTAGTCCCCTATTCCCGAACCCAGCGGTTTGCCAAAGCTAGCTAGCTCTAGCTCAAATCTCGCGACAAAAAAAGCTCTTGAAACTAAGATGGAGATAAACCCACTAGAGCCACAGACACTAGACGAGAGGCGAAGCGAGAGGTTCCACATGTTCCCGCAGGAGAGAGTGACGAACGTTGGGGCGTTGGCGGGCGGAGTGGGGTTTTTCTCAGGAATATACGAAGGCATAAAACTCAGCTCTTTGAGGTACCTTACAGAGAATAGTCATCGGCTCCCCCGAAATGTTGGAGGCTGGTACTTCTACCACAAAAAGAAGAACTACGTGATGCTTTCCAGCGGGTTGAATACGGGCTTACGCCAGGGGGTCAAATATTCTCTTTTGGTATCGTTATTTTTCACCACAGAAGCTTTAATAGATCGTGCTAGAGGCACCATAGACTTATTCAACACAATGGTAAATTCCACAGCATTTTTCCTCGGATACGGATACTACAAGAAACTAAGCAAAATACAAGTGTTGACGTACGGGAAAAGGGGGTTTATGATGGGCACTAGTTTGGGAGTTTGCCAGGATTTGATGATCTGGACCAGAGGTGGTAGGGTGTGGTACCTTGACAAAATGGGTATTCAGAATCCATGGCAAAAGGAAAGGTTGTAATGGAATGTCTGTAATATTAAACTGTATATAAATAAACTACTTTTCCTCTTCCTCATCTTCGTCCAAGTCTGGCACTGGGTAGCTCAAAACACAAGCAATACCAGTTAACGCATCCAACTGTTCTCCAGACTCATGTAAGCTCGAAAAAATGAGCACTTGTCCATTGGTGTACTTGACTCTCTCTGTCAACTTAATATAGAATTTCCGGAGTGAAATATCATCGTTTCTGAACAACGAGTCGGTGATTAATAAATATTTGACAGCCCCCATGTCAATTGCTCGTTCACATTCTTTCACCCCGTACCATGACTTGTCGTTATCTTCGTTTAAATTCTTTTCGAATTCTTCAAACACCACAAGCTCTTTAGCAAATTTGGTGTCTGCAAGTTGCTTCTGTAAAGCTGGATCCTGTAGGGATTCTTGTAAGCCCTGCAAGTAACCAGTAGAGCACCGCGACACGATGAACTTAGACTTATTTTTGAATAGAAGCTTGTCATCGTTTTTTTGTGCATAAGTGTTGAGTTCTGCCAATAAGTTTGATGCTAAAAACCCAGGAGACGTCAAAATAATCACCTTTAATTTATCCAAATCAAAGTTCCGTAACATCGTGGTTATTATTGTGTCATAGAACTTTATAAGTCCTTTATCATGGTTGGAGTTATCCCCTCTACGTTTTTTGGGAATGGTCTTTTCAATCTTGGTCTTCATTACCGTCATATTGTCTGTAATAAGGCAAAGATGAGCAATTCCTTCTTCAAACACAACAGCACCCACTTCTGCCTTGGCTTCGATGGAGCATGCCTGAACCACGATGTCGTAGTTGATCTGATCCCAATCACTCTTATACACAGTAATTGGTTTGTTTAGCTGGATTTCTCCGGTATGATAACTTTGTACTGGAACATGTTCGTTGGGCTCAGTGGTCCTGCCTCTTATCCTCATAACCTCATCAGATGGCTGGTATTCTATGTCTTCCACTGCAATCTTCAATGTCACGAGCTTCCGTTCTGATTTGCCTTTATCTTTACCACCAGCGGCAGAAATTCCTGTTTTCTTGCTGACGTTTCTGAACGTCTGAATCTTTATTTCATCTCCTTTTTGTATCAAGTTGTAGAGCTGCCACAAATCCTCTTTATCTTGCGGCACCACCGTGGTGTACCCACTGGAGTCCTTTTGGAATGCCTGGTTTACGAGCTTCATTATGGTTTTTTAAAAATGTTGCGAAGATGAGATGCTAGTACATGAGTCAACCACTTTAAAATATACAGGAGTCAAGTAGCTACAAAAACCGAGACAATGGTCACAAAAAGTACGTATATTATCTATTTAACCTCGGCTTTCACAAGGGTGGAGTTCTTACAAAGGTCGCCCTTTTCATTCACTAATTTCACTGGCTCTTTACCTTCTTCAGTGTAGGTGACTTCAAAGGTGTCAGTGGTGGTGAACAATGGTTGAACAGTCTCAAAAATCTTCTTCTTCGGGTTCATTTGTTTCTCTGGAGTACCGTTGAATCCCTCAAAGAACAACTTGTCACCTGGTTTGGAACCGGCTGGTGGGTTGACGAATTCCACCGTAGATTCACTGGAAGCACACAACACCATACCGTTGGACTTGATACCTCTCATGGCCACAGGCTTCAAGTTGGCGATGACCACAACGTACCTTTCTTGCATATCCTCCAATGGGATATATTTGACTAAACCGGAACAGATAGTTCTTGGCTCTTCTTCACCAACGTCAATGGTGGACACATATAAGGAGTCAGCATTTGGGTGCTTGATGGCCTTTTGAATGAACCCGACTCTGAAGTCCACCATCGATGGGTTTGGTGGTAGTTGGGCAGCCTTTTGGGCAGCAGCCTTTTCGGCATTAGCCTTGGCCTTAGCAGCTTTAGCAGCCTTTTTAGCTTCAGCAACAGCTTTCTTTTCCTCTTCTGTCAACTCCTTCTTTTGACCCTTGGCTTCGGGTTTAGCATCAGTAGGGGCCTTTACTTCCTTGACCTCGGCAACTACTTCCTTCTTGGCTTCCTCCTTCTTCTTCTTCTCTTTCACTTCTTTGGCGAGAGAAGCATCGAAATCAACAGCAAACTTATCTGGGATATCCGTCAAGTGCTGGACTAAGTCACCCCATCTGACAATGTGCCTGTACTTCTCAAAATCTTCTGTTTTGAACTTTCTGATGGTTGGCAAAATTGAATCAAATAAAGACAAATCGACTTTATTGATTTCATTACCCAATAAATAGGTAGATGACCTCAAGGAGTTATTTATGGTGTCCAAAGAGGAATTCTCATCCAATCTCAAGGACAAAGTGCTGAATTGGGACTCCAAAGCTTTTTGTTCTGCTGTTAAATCCTTCGAAGCGTTGACTAAACCTGACATGTTGAATTTGAACTTGAATGTGGTTTTAAATATTCTATTCATTACTCAAATGCAAAAATGAGAAAAAATTTATCAAGGAAAATTGGACCACACACACCAAGAGAACAACGACAAATCGGGGAACATCTCCCCCTAGGGCCTTAGAACTCTTGTACATCTCACCGGCCAAGCAGATCAGATCGTCCAATATTGGAGCCAGTGTCATTTTACCGTTTCGTGACACAGTTTCCCGCCATTTTCCCTTTTTCTTACCTATTACTTTCTTAGATATTTCCCGTTCTTAACAGACCAGTCCCGCCCTTCGCCAACACGAATAATCCCCAAGAGAGCTCGGGGGTGGCCGGACTAGTGAAAAAAAAAAAAGGAAAAAAAAACATAGCCGCATGGGGACAGCAGGAGCGAGAGGGGACAGGAGTAGGTGGAAGAGGCATGTGCCGTAAGGCCACGTGGCTCAATGCGGGCGATGGGAATAGGGGACTTGGCGAGACCTGACGCTAATGGATGCTAGCGAGCGCAGGAATAGACTCGGCGC